>SSBO01000091.1:0-10380 GCA_005281725.1 Wuchereria bancrofti | reverse complement strand
CCAGAAGGACGTTATTACCTGGACGAAAGTACAATGTTTTCAAGCGTCGTGGTTAGAAATTAGCAATTTTTTCTGAAAAAGCAGATACTACTTAAATTGTCAACATTGCTCTTTCAAGTCATGGGTAGATGATAGACATATGAATGGGATAGTAGCAACAGCAGAATGAGATTAATAATAATAGGATAGTAATATTAGTGGTCGATAATTACATTGGATAGTTGATAGAGATTCCAATGTCTGAATTTCAGGAATTGATCAACTACTATAGAGAAAATAATTTACGAGAGTCATTCGAAACTTTAAATACTACTTTACGACATTCGTATACCGATAAACAGTCATATATCGCTCTGCATAATTTTGAAGCATCAGAGCCAAATTTTCTCACCTTAGTGGTTGGTCAGAAAGTCTACGTGATTAGTAGGACTGGTGAGAATCGAGGATGGTGGAAAGGCCGAAGCGGTAATAGAGTAAGTCATCATTTAAATTATTTCCTAGTAGATTGAGCAATGTGAAATCACATTTGATGTTATATAAAAAGGTTTCTTGCTGATTTGGTGTTTTCGAACTCTTGCTAGAAGTTACTAGAAGTTGACTGATATAACTGAATGGAATTAGTTGTATGTGAATTAAACGACAACATATTCAAGAAGGTTTCATTCAGTTTTCACTTTTGAATAAAAAGTTCTTTAGTCTTTATTATTGATAGTAGAAACGGCTATTTTTGTTTAATCTTTATTATTGGTAGTAGAAACGGTTATTTTTTAGCATAGCGTCAGTTGATTTGTATTTTATTTTAATCGTAAAATGATTTCATTTGACTGAAAAATAAATGCTTTGTTTAAAGTTTTATAAAGTCTTTTCAGATAGGCTACTTTCCACTTGCTTATGTTGCACCAGCAGAAGAGGCATAACGACATTCAAATGTTCTGTATATCCAATAAACAGTTTTGCTGATGAATTTTTGCTCAGTAAATATAGGTACAAATTTTTTTATTTTCTCTAGTTCAGTCTTTTGTGACATTTTAAATCAAGTTTTGCACAAGAATCATGTTTAACTTTTTTAGTGATGAAGGGTTCATGTTTTTTCTTGCAAAGTAAATTCTACCAGTATGAACAATCTGTAATGAATTTATCGTAGAAAAGATCGAAGGTCAGTAGGGGCATTTTGTTTCTCCCGTTACGTTTACTAGTTTTTTTAATCACGATTTGCTTTTTACGATGCCAAGTTTAATAATATGACAGTTTGATTTCTAACCTGCATTGGAGTATAACCGATATATGAAGTAGTTTTTCCCATATATAAAGTATGTACCAGTAATCAGTATATTAACATTCATCAAGAAATTAACTTTATTTAATTGATAGGTATGAAACTGCTACTACTACTTTCTTCCTATGAAGATATTTCATATCTGTTTATCTGTGTTTTCTTGGAACTTCTGAATGTTTATGCTTATTGGGGAGGCCTTTCATGCTATGAATATAACCGTTATTTTGTTATTGTTTTGAAACATTTTTATCATTGTTTTTCCTTGATTTGAAGACCTGTAAATTCTGATTTTATAAATTTTTTTTACAAGCGGGTTGAAATTTGAGTCATCTCTGAACTTGTAGACATGGCTTCCCTACAGATGATAGATAATATAATGCAATGAAAAAAAGAAAAATGAAGCAGAAAAAACAGATCTAGGAGTTCTTATTGTTTGCTATTACTTTCTCAGGTAGTTTTAGATATAAAAGTATAAAATGGTTTCTTATTTCCCGAAGTGTTTCCAAGTTAATTAGTCTGTTGAAGCACTATGCTTTCTGAATACTAGTGCAGATTAGTAATTCTCACTGCCTTTCTTTTCATTGGTTTCCTTTTTATAAAATTATATTGGTCATTGTATATCAGATTTGTACAGTTTAGTGTTCACATATATATTTATATGTATCATATAATGTTTTTCTAAAAAGAAATTTTTTTTTCTTTTGTGCCATTTGTGACTTCCTAACTGAACATATATTTTTATAATTTAATTTAATTTGATTTTTGCCAAATTACCTTTCTTTGTAAATACTTATACATAGTATATATATATAAGTTACACCGTATCTGGGTGTCACATATGGCTATGTTGCATAAAGTTTATGCTGGTAAATTATGTGGAGTTTACAAAAAGCTGTTATGTGTAAAAAATTTCCAAATGAATTCCAAATTACAACAGCGTGTATACATGTACGGTAAACGTGTAGTACGTTGTTATTGTTATAAAGTAAAATTCATAAATGCCAATTTCAATTGTTTGCCTACATTATCTTCTACTACACTTTCGATTCGATGCTATGTTTAAAATATTCCTTTTCATATTTCTCTTTTGATAACTATTTGGCGATATGTTTTAAGTGACACATTCATTTTTGTATGAGTGCCTTAAATAAAGATTTTAGAAAAGAATCGTTTTAGAGTGAAAGTTTTGATTAATGTTGCTGGTGTTACTTATCACAATTTTATCTGGAAAATAGTATTTGGAAGTGCTACTATCATTAGGGAGACCACACGATTTTGATTTGAGCAGGAACGATATTAATTTGGCGATGCGAACCTCCTTGTAATTCTGTTTTGAATTCGAGCATATGATATTGAAATGATATGCAATGGGTGAAGTGGACTCTAGGCGGGGTGATTTATGATTTGGTTTATGATTTTTCGTGTAATGAGATTTGCACTTCTAAGAAGTGAGAAGATAAACTAATTGGTTTGCGGATAATTTAGGTATTGGGTTGGAATTAATATCAAAGAGTTGATTTGTTTTATTTTTTGTTTATTTCTTACATGGATGATTATATGGCCACTGAATTTGGTTCAGATTATCAGTAGGAATGAGTGCGCCATCAGTAAGTAAAGCGGTTTTGGAACGTAAATTCATTGAATGTGGCGAACGCGATCGAATGAAATTATTGCAAAGGTTGCGAGAAAGTGGTTGGGTGGAAGAAGTGAAGAATATTTGTCGGATTATATACAAAATAAGGTAAGCAATGGAAAATTTTTTCTACTAAGTTGCATTTATATAAGTTTCCCATCCTATATTCCTTTCCAAAAATAATCAGTGATGTCACTGTTGTATTACCTTTTGGTATTATTCCTTGCAACATTAAACCCTACCGATAAATCCAGTTGTATAAATGAATTGCTGTTGTAAAGCTATTGAAATGTATGACTGAAAAAATAAATGAAAGGTGTAAAAGGTAATCATTATCCATTTCTACTTACTTTCTAAGTAAAAAAAAAAAGCTCATTGAGCAGGGATGAGTAACTTTTATTGGACAGGGACGAGTAATTCTTAATAAATGAGGAATCGAATAACATGTATTTTAATATATTTTTCCAACCTTAACTGTCCAAAATTTTAATATCAATATCACATTAAATTTTTTTTATATTTAATATTAGTATATTATTATTATCAACTTTTAATATTAATATCATCTTGTTACTGCTTCTTTTCTTTTCGGAATAATTCTCAACGTTCTTATTAGTTTTTAAAATTTCTTGCAAAAGATTCAAGCAATAATGGGGCGGAATTTGAATAAAATCATTATTAGCAAAGTCTTTTAATTTCATATGATCTATGTTTGAATAAAATTCAAGCAATAATGGAGCGGAATTTGAATAAAATCATTATTAGCAAAGTAACATATGAGCTATGTTGTATTTCAACATAGACCAATTTATTTTTCCATTTGCCTTCACTTTCATTGCAGGGTATCCAACAAGTAACGTTGGAAGATGTGCTGTACGAGTTCGAGCCAGACGAGCAGTACCAAATGAAGTGAAATGCGAACTGATGCACTGTATTCGTTCGTTTTATTAATGATCTCTAAAAATTTGATCCTTCTTGTTACCGTACATATATTCGCATGGCTGACCGATTTTTTGCTACCGGTTTTCTTGAGTTTTTTATTTGGTAATTTAATGTTGAATTATGGGATTGGTTTTCATAGTGAATTGATTTAATCGGTGAACTTTAAATTTAGCGAAAACAACTGAGTTGAATGGAATTGAGAAGATTGATTCTCGATTGATCACATTGTTAGCGGCACAGCTATTTTCTCATTTAATATTTCCATGCTAATGTACTCGCAGCAACCTTGTGCATATTGTCTATCCGCAAATCTAATGCATTTAGTATTTGTTTCAAAACAAATAAACCTTGTTCAGTACATAATAGCTCACATACATGTATTATTAGTATTTTTATTTATATCGTATTTATTTTAATTTAACAATAAATTCCTGTTCAAGTTTGGTCACGGGCGATTCCAAACACATGCAGAAAAGAAAGCATTCATGGGCAAGTTGAAGAAAGATTTTGTTGCTGCTTAGTGGCTGCTCTCATGCCCGTTGTTATAATTTTTCTTGCACAATAAATTGTTGCTCTCTGCTGCGATTTGCTTAACTTCTTCAAACAGATATGTAGTTTGCTGGGAAATGATTTGCATTTTCCCTATTGTGCTGCACTTCCCAATGATGTTCTAAAAATCGAGAGTGTTGTCGGGAAATTTTAGTTTTTCTCGATTGACGATGAATTCCTTGTTGCTGACGCAAACGAGTAGTCGAAATAAAACGTTTGTTGGTCGTAGAGACGAATCAAACTGAGCTTGCTGGTTATTGTTGAAGTCTACTTCAAACAATAGGCTTGTAAGGTGAGCATTAGCTTATTAATTACAATGATGTTTATTGTCGCGAAATTTTGAATTTGATGCTTTATTGCTAATTACCTCAAACTTGGGTAATTAAACCACAAATTTTAAAACACAAAAATTAATGTAGATCTCTTGAAGATACAACTCTTTAATATAAATTAACAGTATAACATAAGCGGATAAAGCTAAAGCGTTTTAGAGCCCTTGACCCAACCAAACCGTATAAGAAAGAAAAAAACTATAATAATGATTTAGTAAGGAAGTAGGGAGGGATTACTGGATGAGAACCGAGGTTTCATTTTTGAATCGCCTCGCGGTCTGGTAGTCTCGCGTCTTTGTACTTCGATTTTGATTTAACTTGTGTTCGCTTGAGTTCGCTTGATAAGTATTGTCGGAGTTTGCTTACTGACCAAGATTTATCCTTTAGTCTTTGTTTATGTACTTCGATTAGTACTTGTTTCGGCAGATTTCTTTCGATGAACATCTGCCAACTTGTTTGCTCTGTATCTCCTAATTCCTGCAATTGTCGGAGTATTCTTTCAATCATTTTGATGTTAGTTCTCCAGCCTCGATCGTTCTTCTTGATGGAGAAGAGGTCATTATATAGCAGACTCATGATCATATACGTGTCACCGTATTTTTCCATTAGTATCTCTCGGATGAGATTATAATTTTCTGGTGATACCTCGTATCCCTTTATTGCTTCTAATGCATCCCCTTTTAAACACGAAAGGAGATAATTGAGTTTTCGGATGTCTGGGAGATTCTGGTTGTGAACTGTTGACTCGAATCCACTCCAGAAGGCTCTCCATCCACGTGGATCTCCGCTGAATGTTGACAATTGCAGCTGAGGCAATTTCACCGCCGCGATACTGTTTACTTGGAGGTTTGCCTCGCTTCCTTGTCTCGACAATTTGGTACTGCTGTCCCGATCTGATCTATATTTGTGTATATTTTCCGAGTGTTGGATTAGATCGGTTATTTCATCTCTGTATTTGTTTAAAATGGTTATTGCTTTCGTCCTTCGACTCATCAAATTCACAATTCCTCGTTTTCTACTATTTCTGCATATTTCTTCCAGTCTTCTTGTTGTTGTTGGGGAAAAGTATTTCGAAGGATGAACTCTTTCCATTCTTTGTCCACGTCCTCCAGCCTACGTACATATCTTCTCATTTATTATTAATTACAGTGAATAAATGCCATTCTTGAATGGCCTTCAACCTATACGGTGAATTTAGTTTGTAACATTATATTAGTTGCTTACAAGGGTGATTGTGAGCAGATTAAGATATGTGTATAATAATATTCTGACATTTTAAATTGGGCTGCTTTATAACAAACAAAGCTAATTGAACAAAAGACTTACAACTGTTTAACATTGATTAGGAGCAATTTACAAATTAAGTACTGCTCTAAAATGCACATAATGACAGTAATTGTTGGTTGAATGATTGCTTAAGAATTTGAAGTAAAATAATCGTTGGTCTTAGGCAAGTAAGACAAACTTTGGTCTACAAATTCTTGTATCTTTTAGATTTAATGCAAAATTATTCTGATCATTTCGACTCATAAAATTATTTCGGTGTTTCCGATAAGTGTATGAAAATAAAACTTCGAGTTGCAGTATCTGAGTGATATGACATCAGTGGATGTTGTACTGCACTGATTTGAAGCTCTGTAAGTCTTCGCGTCGGTCATGTAAACTGCTTAAAAGTGAATAAAGTAACTAATTCAAAATGAATAAAGATAGGAATAGAGCTACTGGATGTTATGAAGTGTGGGTCAATATCTTAAAGAAGGAATTAATCTGTTGAAATAAAGTAGGTACAATGTAAACAAAGGTAAATAAAGATTTGTTTTGGGACAAGTAATGGGTACATAGATTTGCGGTGGACAATATGCAAAGAATTATTTCGAACACATTGATATGAAATGTGAAAATGGTTCTGCCGCTAATCATATGATCAATTGAGAATCACCCTTTCCGATTCAAGTACTAAGATCAACCCATCAAACCAATTTACTATGAAAAACAATTCAACTCATTAAATAAATATCAAGTGAGGGCGGAAGGCATCGGCAACAAATAAAGCTGAATTTTGGGTCCATCGCCTATGACCAAATAATGATGTCAAAGCGTAGCTTTTATTCATTTTATGCTCTTCATAATTTCATACTTCTATTTTATGCATTGAAGATGACTTTTGCAGTGAAACTATTTTATTATTATACAACCCGCTTTCCGCAGTAGTTATTATCGTAATTTCAAGAAATGAAAAAATAAGAATAGTCTAATAAGTAATTCATCATTCCTCAAGCAATTCAAGCATAACAATATAAAGGATATTTCGGCAATTAAAATGGATTTATCCAAACAGATGTTTGGAGAAATTGAACTGAAATCTCGAGAAGTGTTAAAAAAAAAAAGATGAAAATGGCAATATTTTCTAAATATACGTTTTTGAAATTTATACATCGGAAAATGTTTCTATTGGAAATAATTTTACTTATAGCAAATATTTGCTATCAATTGGATTTAATAAGAGACGACATTTTTAATTTCTCTAAAATCTCTTGGCTACAATTTTCAGATCTACTCGCTTTTCTCCTTTCAAGTACATTCAATTTGAGGCGCACATTCATACTGCCAAGTGATCTTTCTAATTTTCAACCATTCTTTCCTGCAAGTGTCTCAAAAATTGTCTGAAAAAAATACATCAAATTTTAAAAATTCATTATGAATACATTTGATATGCCCATAACAATGCTTATAAGGAAGCCAATCTGTTTAACTACCTTTCTTTGACAATTTTTATATCTAATAATTTTCTCTAGCATTAAATGATAAAATGCATCAAAATACATACAAAATAGTGGTTAGCTGCTTCACTGCCCATTAATTCGATAGCCTTTCGATGATTTTCTTGGGTAATTTTCCTGACATGTTTTTCTGTCCAAACTATAACAATTGGTAAAGTTAATGCGTACAACGAGTTAGTTTTATAGCCAAGCAAAAAAGTTCAAAGAACTATATCGATCGTTCATACATATCGCTGGTATATTATTTCATAGAATATTTTTTATAGGTATATATTATTTCATAGGTATATTTTCATATTATTTTTTCATCCAACCTGCAATTTGTTCAGAGATTTAACCACAAGAAAATTCATACCAATTTATCACATCATTATCAAATCATGGAAAATATAAATTCCCTTCATGTATTATTGCCGGTGGTAGCATTTTAGCATATTTTAGCATATAGCATTTTAGCACATTTTAGCATATAGCATATGGTAGCATATTTCGGGGACTTTATCTGGTCGCAGTGTAGAAGAGTATAATAGTAAATGCATAATAGAATTAAAGAACATCATTATCATAATAGAACATCATTATCATTATCATCGGCATTTGGCAAACGACAACAAATCTTGAAGAATGATGATTTGAGTCAAACGTTGCACAGCAAAAAGATTACAAATAATGTACAAAAACCACCTTCAACCGGTATCATTAAAAAGAATCTTAATGTTGATATTAATCATTTTCAAGTCTATTGTCAATAATTATCCGAACCATTGTTTGGATAATCAGTTGGAAAATTTAATAATTTGAGGTTCACTGAGAAATTTGGAATGTTTCCTATCAAATGGAAAAAACTTTCAATGGCTATTCGTAAGGAATATAGACAGTTAAGTGAAGAAAAAAGACAACGATTTCATAGTGCTTTAAATTGATTGAAACAAAGCGGTGATTATGATAAAATTGCACAATGGCATTCAAATCCAAAGTTAAGTGATGGAGCACATTCTGGGTCTGCTTTTTTGCCTTGGCATAGAGAATATATCAAAAGGTTCTCTTAACTAATAGAATTATTATCATTTATTATTCTCCTTATTCATATAGCAATCAGTAACGAATGACTTCACTGTTTACTACAACATAACTATGGCTTTCATTTCGTTTTCATGGATCAGAGAAATTGTTCAGACTAGAAATTGCTCTTCGACTCATCGATCCGGACGTGTCGTTACCGTATTGGGATTCAACGCTTGAAAATGGGATACCAGAAAGCGCAGATACAATATTGTTTAGCAAAGAATTAATGGGAGAGAATGATAAATATGGCAATATAATTAATGGTTTCATATCTCATTGGACAACTCCTGAAGTTAGTAATAATGTTAACACTTTTTATGCAAATATAATTTTCTAAAAATTGTTACCAAATTGTTATGATAATAAAAAATAATGATGAATTGATTGTGATTTGAATGAATAGGAACTATCTCATATAAAATTTATTGCTAGGGAAAGCATATAATTAGACGACCTGGACAAGAAGGACGTCCTCTGAATGAAGATGATATTCAAGCTGTAATGAGACATTCGAATGTAATCGACGTACTCGCTTATACAGCTCCTCAACCGGTAAATTTTCTAGCTTTCAATTCACATAAATTACTCAAATAACCATAGTTAATGAGTTCCTTCAGTGATTAGTAGCTTATATGTGTACACTAATTACGGTTAGCACATGCGTTTACTGCGTTCCTAACAAGTAAATAAGTAAAATTTAGCTGAAATGTCAAATATTGTTGGCTTCGCCGAAATAGTTGTTGCACTGAAAAGACTTCAATCTTTATGTCACACATAAAATTAGAAATATTTTAATTATGTTGACATAGCGAAAAAATACAGGGATGCAGGTATCCAACAGATTGGACATCACTCGAGTATAGCCATGCAAATGCACTTGTATGGATCGGCGGTGATATGTTTCATCAAATAACTTCTGCAAATGACCCATTGTTCTTCCTCCATCACGTTTTCGTGGATAGCATTTGGGAATATTGGCGACAACATCGACAAGTATTATATTACTGGAACTTGAATTTAAATTGAACTAAGTTCATCATCCATCAGAAACGGGCTTAAGTCTCTATAAGAACGTTTTAAGAAATTGCAATAATTGACAAGTGTTCCAGAATTTTTCAGAGTCGAGATGCACGATCGAAAAGTTATCCGCCAGATTTACCAGAATGTAGTGGCGAAAACCATTTTGCGCAAAATTCCATGCGACCATTTGAACCGCTTAGAAATATTGATGGAATCAGCAATAATTACAGCGAAAGATTATACAAATATGCACCACGACCTGTTTGTCCTGGACGCCAGGATAAACAGTGTGGGAGCGAGTAAGTGATCGATTCTTCCAATTCGATTCATCTCTACTTCTTGAATCTAACAATTTCAGATTAGCCGTGACAAGAAATTTGTCCCTAAGTTTATCACGAAAAGCCGAAAATTAATTGCAACTTTGTGAGTTGTTGTGAGCAAATCAAAGATGTTCAAAGGACCATAAATTAACTAAGTAACCATCAAGTTTTGAAGAGTTTGGTGATGATAAGAGAGATGAAATCTATGAAACCCTGATAAACGAGCAAATTTATGGATAGATAAGAGTTTAGCTGACCATGGAAGCAGTAAAACGTGGATTCAGATTCCTATTCTGTGATTTATCACATGGATACGCTCGGTGTTCGACAAAAATACGCGTGGGAGGCAATTGTGACAGTTATACACATCAGGAGAACCCTTGCTACAATGGCTTTTGTCTGTCCGGAAGATGTATTAAAAACGCACCGGTTCTACAGAAGCAAGATGAAATATTTTTTTAAT
>SSBO01000090.1:0-12773 GCA_005281725.1 Wuchereria bancrofti | reverse complement strand
AAGGTATTGTCGAAGGCTAACTCAAAACGTAAAAAGGAAGGAATGACCAAAAAATGACCAAAAGGATGAATTACAAGAATGAATGCCCAAAAGCTTTTTTAGAGGAATGTCTATTAGCTTATATACCGAACTGAATTTTTGTCAAAAAAATCGTGCTTTATTAGGAGAAAATTTGTTTCCACTTTTGTTTTATATCTAATCCAGCCCGATTTTTAAAGTTTTTTCAATAACTTTCTTTCGAAGCCTGCTGCTTCTGTCTATTTCTGTGATGTTCTGCATCTTCTGATCAATATCAGGGGTACATTTTCTATTGTTTCCCGTAAGTCTTGCTGAATAATTTGTTGCATCAAATTTCAGCTTCCGTTAGGAATAAGGTTCGGAACGATGTCTCATAGACAAGTAATTTTTAAATTTAAAATTTAAATCCAGTTTAAGATTGCTGGTATAGGGGTTTTTTTGTCATTATTGGTTTGTTTTTGAGTAAAAGATTTGAAACAAGTGTTACTTTAATTGTAATTTTCTTCTGGTGTACCTGTGGACCACAGTGCATTTATTTCATAAATAAGGAATTCATGCGGAACGAATATTTTAATTATTGCTTGCTTCAGTTTTTTTGCTACTCTATGAGGAAAGTTGTTGGATGAGTTGGATATGCAGAGTTCTTACCTACAGCACAGAGAAGCAAGCAATGATATCTGTTGGAAAAATTTTGTTGAAAGTATAATTTAGATCGGGACGAAGTAGGATTCAAGATGACAATCGTGAATTTATGTTTGTTAGACAGTAGTTCAGTTTTCATTATCTATGAACCCTTATGGAGAGGTTGTGCCTATAGTCTTTGGTTAGTTAAGAAGACAGTTTTTAAAACAAATGCATTTGCTTCATATGTTGTGCTACTCTATTTTATAATTTATATAATTACTTTATATCCAATGTTTTGACAAGTCTTTAGCAGAGTTTTTCAAAGGAAACGATCATTTTTAGATTACTGAGCAAAGTTACTTTCTCTCAAATCAATCCCATAGTTTCAAACCCATTGCTAATTTTATGATTGATCATTTTACCTTCTAGTCTATGTTTCAGATCAAGCTGTTTCAGATTCTGTTATCACTTCTTCCAAATCATTCGTTACGAACACCGCAAATGCCAGCATGTTTGCATTTCATTATTTTATTTAAAGACATATAATCCTGCCAACATAGCCGAGAGCAGTCCGTTATACTTTTTTTCAGTAATATTTTTCAGTGATGAATTTTTCCAATAATATTTCAAATAATATATTTTAGTAACATTTGATACTCTTTAATAGAAGACATTTGTTTGCTGGGCTTTATTTTGCATTTTAGCATACCGTAATGAACTGAGCGTCTTCCAAGAAATGAAAGGTTTTATTTTGTATATACGCCAAATATTTTATTGCATTATCCAGCAGTTATTTCTACTAGTTTAGTTCTAGAACGAGTCTTCATTTAATTCCTCTAATCAGTTGCTTACTGTAATTTTGTTTATTTTGAGGAGTATATCGTAAACAAATGTATTTTATCAAACGACCATCGTTCAGTAATTCAAATATTTTTTGAGTAATATAGAGCCTTTTTTCCTAGTCATTAAGTCTGTTACCACTAACCTGAAGTCAGTGATAAGGGAGCTGACAATACTGGATAATGAAAACCACCATATTTACATAGAAAAAATTGCAAATCAAAATCTTTTTTGTTTTTTAATTAATAGAATTCATATTTAAATGATGAAATAATAATGATCGTAATGTGGTACGGCCCATTACATTCCAGTAATGAAAAAAGAGAAAAGAAAGGGAGGGGAAGTGTATCATAGAAAGAACGATCATCCTTGGGTTTGTTTGCTTTCCTCTCGTGCAGGTACTTTTTGCTTGGAAGGGTTCGCTTCTTCTGTTCGTATTCAACAACAAGTCTTTTGCGGTTATTGCTGTGGCGCCAAAATCTGTTTTAAAAACGTGAACACTCCACGAGGTTAGTCGAGTTTTCATTTTTAAACCACATAAAACATAGTAATTTATGAAATTGTTGTCTGACATCTTTGGGATTTGGTTGTATTCGTATCTTCTCTATAGCATAGAACAATCCAAATTTAAGGAATAAAGTTGAACTCTTACTGACAACTGTGCCTTTTAATATTTCTTTACTGCAGAAATCAATAGCACGTTTGAATGATTTACAAAATGATGCAGCGACAATTCGAAAATCGCTAATTAGAGTGACCGAACGTCTATGTAAATCATGACCTAACAAAATAGTGCCTTGAAAAATGCAATATTAAAGTTTCTGTACATTATTTAAAACTTTTAGAATTTTTAGAAAAAACTTTTAGAGGAAAATTGCAAGTTAAAAGGAAAATCATTCTTAAGATTTAATTCGATTTGCCTTTTTGCTCTAATATTACAAATTATTAGGAAGAGAGAAGAAAGGATTGTGGAAAACAGGATTATGAAATTATATCTTAATCCAAAATTTATGTTTTTAACAGTCCATATGTTTCAAATACCGCGAGTTTGATTTTAGCGTATTGTCTATGATTTCAAGAATTAGTTCTACATGAAGTGTCTGTAAATGCACATTAATTTTCTTCAATTTTCTAGAACTTAAAAGACACTTCGAAATTTAGCTTGAAGAAATTGACAGATTGAACGTAATATATGTTAGCGGCAAGAAAGGTAATGAGTTCGATGTGTGCATTCACTGAATCAGTCCTACGACAGTAAACTTTTGCATGGAAAAAACTTCATTTTATTGACACACTGTTGATATTAGGATATTAGAGTTATCATGTATTTTGGTATGTTGCGATGAGTAATTTCCAAAACTTAGAAAGATTTTTTTTTTCATTCACTGACAGATAAAGCATTTAGTTGTGAAGCTCATCATTAAAACAAGTGGGACGCATATAAAAGCGACTATTGGTTGATTATTATGAAGTTACGACTTCTCAGTTGTGTGCAGTGTAATTCTAGCGGTAAAAACGAGATTTGAATCCGACCAGTTCGCATTCTTTTTATATATACAAAGAAGCATAAAATTGTTATTGCATCTTCTCACTTCGACTCGAAAATTCATCTTTACCTGAAAAAACGAAACATCCACTTTATTTACCAAGACACAACGTGATTACAGAGCTTATTATATTATATAAACACGAGTCAATATTTGCCGGAGTAGCACATACGCTATCAGAAATCAGGCAAAGTTATTGGATCCCAAAAGGCCGATCCGAGGTAAAACGAATTTTAAACAAGTGTTACGTATGTAAACGATGGCAAGCAAAACCCTTTAAACTGCCGATAATGCCAAGTTTACCAGAAACGCGAGTAAGAAGATCAAGAACTTTCGAAAACATTGGAGTAGATTATCTCGGACGGTTTCAGTAATATCAAATATAGGTACAACTAAAAGATGGATTGCGTTGTTTACTTGCTTTACGACGAGAGCTGTCCATTTGGAGAAAGCCGAAGACCTATCAGCCGAAACATTTATGCACATTGTTAGAAGGTTTGTCAGTAGACGAGGTTTTCCACACCAAATTATCAGTGACAACGCACTTCAATTCCAAAGCGTATTCAGTATAATAACTCAGGAATATGAAAAAGTCAACGAATTTTTAGCAAAGAAAGGAATTCATTGGAAGAGCATTACACCCCGAGCTCCATGGAGTGGGGGATTATATGAAAGGTTGGTAGGCTTAACGAAGAGAGCATTTAGAAGAGCGGTAGGAAGAAAATTACTACAAGAAAGAGACCTGGAAACGTTAATAATAGAAATAGAAGACGTATTAAATACACGTCCATTAACATAGTAAACTCAGATGACATCAAAGCCATACGACCAGTTGATTTTATCTCTCCAAACGCATCATTAATTTTACCGATGTTTAACGACGATGATGACGACGATGAATACAATCCTGACAGAAGAAGTTTACGACAGAAGTTTATACAATATTAGGAAAATACACTTAAAACCTTAGACATTTTTTGGAACAAATGGAAAGGAGAATACTTAGCCACACTAAGAGAAAGGGCTCAAGCAAATCTTGTTCACTCAAAATGTACGGCCAGAAACATCCTACGGATAAACGAAGTTATATTACTAGATGAACCAGAAAAATTTGGAAACTAGCAAAAATAGTAAGTTTAAAAGAGGAAAGAGACAGAAAAATAAGAGCTGCTGAATTGAAACTTCCAAACGGAAATACAGTTATATGACCCATAAACTTATTATACCCTCTGGAATTGCAAGACACGTATGAAACGGAAATACCTGAAGAAGATGAAAACGAGTGTCCTAAGAGCGAAGCCAACAAGGAAAATGAAAAGGATATGAAAACGTCAGATAAAATCACGACGCTAAATGATGAATCCAGAACGAGAAGTCACGTCACTGTCCCGGGTTCGGAGTGTCGGCAAATAGACCGAAAGTATTAATACAATAACTAAAAACCATTAATGCAGTAACTAAGAAACAATTAATACAGTAACTGAGGGCTCTAACAAAGGAATCAAACTAACAGACAACCAGATAATAAAAATGCAATTTAACGATGTGGATATTTGACCTCAACAAAGAGCCATTCTAAGCGGTATAGCAGGGCAATTTCTTTTTATGGATATTATTACAACGGATCGACGAACTGGGAGACAGTGTCTTAGGACACTAACAGGACGACGCGTGCATAGGATTTTAACTGATAAACGGATAATCCTTTGTTATAAACGGTGTGAATGAATCTCTTTGTTCATAAATTAACCTCGCTTTACACACATTAATTGTATAACATGAGAATTAAATGCATGTAATAGACTATTGTAACATGAGAGTTAAATGCATGTAATAGACTATTATAACAAGAGATATCTATCCTTAAACAAATCTCCTTTCTTTCCAAATTCAGATTTTATGATCTTCAGTCTCAATTAACTCCAACGCCATCTCTTAATTGCAATTAATCACTTTTTACAATTGTCCATTTATAGGGTGGTTGGGGTTTCAGCTCTCTGGTAATGTTTAGCGTTTTATAACTGTGTAGCATCCGTCCGATATGTATAATGCGCTATTATGATGTTGATTTGTTTTATGTTAAATAAAGGTTTAATTACCCAAGTTTGGGGTGCAGAAAAACAATCAGTTCGACCAGCTCTATTGAAAATACAACGTGAGCGACGAGAATAGACGTAAGAATATAAATTAAAGTAGGAAACAATTATAAATAGATAATTGTCCCTTAACGAAAAGAAGGGAAAATTATTATAAATTTATATATTTTTTTCCTACAGATATTTTGTCTTAAAGGAGATGCATTGTTAGCTGTAAGAGGTTATGATATAGCGCCAGAAAACTACGATGTCATAATAGGTTTACTAATGGACAAGTATAGTAAACCTTTTATTATAAGGAAATCACTTTACAATGAATTGAATTCCATCAAAAGAAATGACCGTGACTGGAAAGCAACCATCAAAGCCATGGAAAGAATACTTCGGCAGCTGGAAGCTGCAAGTAAAAATTTAGAGCATCCAAGTATCGAAATTTCAATTGAGAATAAATTGCCAGCGTGGATAGTTGATAATACTAATTGAAAGAGGAGTCGACGAGTTGGTAAGTTAAAGGTATCCGACAATACTTGATAAGACTAGTACTAAGAAATGAAGAAGTTGCTAGAAGCCCACACAAGGGAGAGGAAAGCAAACAAATATAATGTTAGAGGTGAAACTTCAGCCTTACCCACAATTAATTCATCAAAGGGAGATAGTACAATTAAATCAAAAAAGGTTCCACAAGAAACTCCAATAGGTGGAAAAAGGAGAAAACCATGCATATTTTGCAATAAGGAGCACTGGAATAATTAATGAATGAACATTTATCCCACTCTCAAACTCGGAATGGGACGTTTGAAGGAATCACTGCGTGTTTCAAATGTTTACGAACAGGACATGCGACAAGTGATTGCAAAAAAAGGGAAACTTTTGTGTTTCCATTGTAAAGGTCCACACAATACGGCACTGTGTCCTCTCAGCTACAAGGAACTCACGCAAACAGTGGATTCCAATAAAGAAAATTGGATTCGGTCACAATCGCTAATTCTATTACCGAAAAGGGAATTCAAAGGAAGAAGCGAACCTTACTATTAATGTAAGGAAATAAATGTAATCAATCCAAACCGCCCAGAAATTCGACAAAAGGCTTCAACTCTATTTGATATTGGTTCTCAATTATCGTTCATATCAAAGGATTTGGCCTATCGATTGAATCTACAAGGAACCAAATACTAAAACCGAAATCGGAGTAAAAATTGGAAATAAAGAAATAATCCGACTAGATGCAATAACAGTTAACTACTTGACGAATGAATTACAAGTAGTTAATTTAAACAAAAAGGAACTGTTGATGATAAACAAAGAAAATCAATTAAGCAATTTCAAAGACAGTGGAAACAACCGGACATTCTCATAGGTTGCGGATCACTTCTTCAAGTTTATTCAGTTCGACAAAGCAGAGAACTTAAGATCCGGATTTTCATTGATACATACAAAGGTTGGACCTATGCTAGCTGGAAGTGGATATATAAATGAAGTTCACGATAGTAAAACTATATCAGTGGACCATATTTATCTAGTCAATGCCATCAATATTCCCGACTTAGATCACTTTTGGAAACTGGAATTAATTGGCATTCAAGGTAAAACAATGCTGACAATGATGAAAAAGTATTGCAGCAATTTAAACAAACTATCACTATGAACATGGAAAGATATCAAGTCTGTTGTCCTTGGAAAGATTCAAAGAACAAACTAAGCGATAATCGGATTTTGCTTTGGATGATTAAAGTCGTTAATTAGAAGGCTTTAAATGGATCAATTACTAAGTCGATACAATCAAACCATTGAAGAACAACTCAATTCCAATGTAATCGAGAAGGTATCACCAGAAATGAATGAGGTTAGTATTATTCATTATCTACTCCACCATGAAGTATTAACACCCAATAAAACCACAACAAATCTGAGGATCGTTTATGACGCATTAGCTCATTGTAAAGGAATGAAAAGTTTAAATGATGTTTTACATCGGGGACCGATAACACTTTCAGATTTAATCGGAGTATTGTTACGTACAATGAAAAATGTAATAATAGCAGAGGTAGAAAAGGCATTCTTGCAAATAAAATTGCATCCAACGAATGGAAACTGCACTCGATTTCTTTGGTTAAAGGACATTCGAGCCCCAGTTAACGAAGAAAACGTAAGTTGTTACTGTTTCCAACGAGTTCCATTTGGAATTGTATCATCTCCATTTTTATTGTTAGCTACTCTCAATTATCATTTGGAAACTTATAAAAGCAAAATCGCGCTCGAGATAAAGAAAAATCTCTATGTCGACAACATTATAATGCTAACCAAAGGAACCAATGAAGTTCTTTCCAAATATGAAGAAATTAAAATTGTATTCAATGAGGCATCAATGAATGTACGAGAATTTCTCTCTAACGACCAGGAAGTCAATGAAAAACTTCCGGTACAAGATCGAGCGGAGGTAACTCCAACTAAGAAGATTCTAGGTCTTAACTGGTATCACAAACAAGATATCATTCAAGTAACGTTAAAACCATGGGCTGGAAAGAAATTAACAAAGAGAACCATATTGCAATTCGTAGCCTCACAGTATGATCCACTCGGACTTATAGTTCCCATAATGATAAGATCCTAATTGTTTCTTCAAATTTTATGGAAGAAGAACCTTTCATGGGATCAAACTATAAGTGAAGAAGATGAAACCGCGTGGAACATATTCACGAACGAATGGCCAAAGAAACTGAAGGATCTACCAGGATTCACGACAATCTCTTCCAAGCATTGCAATTCCATATCTTTACCGACGCATCAACTGTTGCATATTCAGCAGCTTTATATATACGAAACCAAGAAAGGGAAATATTCTTAGTGTTTGCTAATTCTCGGAAGAAATGTCAATACCTCGGTTGGAATTACTAGCAATACTCATCAGAGTGAGATTGGTACAAGTCGTGTTAGAACAAATGGAGCTCGAAGACGTGAGAACAATTTTATGGTCGGATTCTCAATGTGCGTTACATTGGGTTTACGATAGTTCCCGTTTATTACCAACGTTCATACAAAATCGAGTAGAAGAAATACGAAAGGCAAAAATCCATTTTCGATATATCCCAAGTGAACAAAATTTAGCTGATATAGCTACAAAAGAAATCTCACCGAACAAACTAAAAGAATACGATCTTTGGTGGAAAGAACCAAAGTGGTTAACAAAAAATGAATCAAAATAGCCACAATGGAACTATAATTACAATGTGGAATACGAAAAGGATGTGGAAATTGTAGCCCACATCACAGAGCCAACTATCGCAGACAAAAATTTCAGAATCATAGATGCTAGTCGTTTTAGCAAATGATTAAGACTAATAAGAACGACCGGTTGGATCCTGAAATTTATATTTTTATTTATAAGATTAACAATTTATAAGATTGAAATTTACAAGATTAACAACGAAAAAGGAAATTCCTTGGTTGAAGATGGTCACGAAGGAAAAGAACATATTGATAACACAGGATTACGAGTTGGCAGAAATTATGCTATTCAGACAAGCACAATCAGAAGGGGTTATCAAAGATGAAATAACCAAGTGGAACTTATGATAATGGACTATGGAGATGCAAAAGCCGTGTAGTGAACTCTGAAATGAAAGAGAGTAATCTACACCCAATATATCTCCCAAAACATAGTTCCATAACTGAACTCCTTATTCAACAACGACATAAGCAATTGTATCATGATGGAATTGCTCACACACTCTCGAATCTGAGATCAATGATATGGATATCGATAAATCATTTAAACTACCAACCATGGCTGATCTTCCAGCATCTCGGACCACACATTCAAGACTTTTCGCACAAGTAGGACTAGATTATTTAGATCCTGTCAATATTAAAAGCGATAATGGATTAATAAAAAGATGGATAGCACTGTTCACATGTTTTACAACAAGAACTGTACGTCCCTTTTAGCCAAAAATTTTTGCATGTTTTGAGATTTATAGCTATCCGAGACGAGGCTATCCAGAATTAATTTTGAGCGACAACGCTAGTCAATTTCAGTTGGCCTTTAAAATCATTATGAATCAACAATTAAATGAATTCCTAGCGGAAAAGAAAATGACCTGGAAAAATATAATACCAAAAACGTCTTGGAATGGAGGAGTATATGACCGACTCATTAGTTTAACGAAAAAGGTAATGAAAAGAAAGGGCCATTAGTAGAAAGTTATTATAGGAAGGAGAATTGATTACTCTAATAGTGGGAACGGAAATAGAAGGTATTCTGAGTACTCCATCGCTAACTTATGTAAATTCTGACGATTGTGTCATATTGCGTCCAACTGATTTCATACTTCTTTAATTATGCCTACTAATAAGGAGGATGAATTGCATTAGTTTATCCCTCATAAATTGAACATTCAAGAAAAACTCGTTAAGTAATAATTGAATACATTAAAGACCCTCGAGACCTTCTGGGGAATATGCAAAGACGAATATTTGAATAGTCTTAAAGAAAGGATACAAACAGAACATTCTTCTCCGAGAAATGCAGTAAGAGCTCCCCATGAGGGAAAGATTGTGTTAGTAAATGAGTCAGAAATGCGTGTGGAAATTAGCTAGGATAAAAGAAATTAAAAGAGAAAAGGATGGAGAAGTAAGAAGTGTCTCAATAGAATTACCACAAGGAAAAATTCTCAACAGACCGATGAATATGCTGTACTCACTGGAAATCAAAGACGAGGAAAATTCGGATTCTCAGCCAACAGTGTTCGACAAATCAATTCAAATTGTCGATGAATGAGAACCCCGTCGCTCGACGATCTAGAAATGCTACAAACTGACACATTTAAAGTACTCAACCATCCTTAAGGCACCCAGCTTCTTCGGTCAGAAGTGTCGCGAAACTCGAAATAATCTCGCGAACCTCCAAATAACTTACAAAATATATCAAGTAAAATTGTATTAACCCATAATACTAAAATTTGTCTTAATCGAACATCAGAAATGTTCTTTCAAATTGTATCATGTAAGCAATCGTTATTCTAACACTCATCTTCCTATTGTAATTCAGCTTATCTGCTTGTCTTGAAAATTTCAGCAGTTAACAAAGGTTATGTGCATTGTTTAAATGTTAAAAATTATTCCTTTGTTTCAAATGAAATTTGCTTGCAACGTCGAAATATTGCAAAAGTTTTCTAATCATTGCTATAGATTCCGTTCAATGCATTCGTCTATACCAACTACAATAACAAACAAGGAAGGCTCTTGAGCATACGAAAATCCAATTCAACTCTAAGCCATAAGTTATATTCAGACTGAACCCCCAAGTTTCATGACAAAATCTGTCTAGAATTGTTGCAGATGAAATTTGCATATCGATTAAACAGATGAGAATTCTGTCTTATTGAGAGAAATGATTTATTTCAATTTATTGTTCCATTTATCACTATGTTGGACAGTTCATCATCGCCCAAATCCTTTCCCGGGATGCATGATGAAATCCTCGCTATCGGTCCATCAAGTGCAGTAGGTGCTTACGAAGATAGTTCGGTGCTTGCAACCTTTTCTCCTTCAGATCTTAACAGCACTGAGAATAATACCGCTATTAATATTTCGTCACCTCCTGCACAAGAAAAAAATGCTGTCAAAGATGAGGAAAAAAACGGAAATAATAGAGAGCAAAACTTGACTGATTTTGAGTCAACGGCGATTCAAATTCAGTATAACAGTATCCCTTCTCCTGAACCGGAAATTAACGAAATTAATGAACAAGAAGTGAATTGCATAGATACAGCACTTGAAATGGATGCACCATCTTTAACAGGAAATCGCTATTGGTTACGTAAAAGGAAAATGTTAACAAATTTGGAGATGTATGTTTTCTCAACTAATTAATTATTTAATTAATTTTTTCTTTTAAATAATATTTATTTAATATATATATTTCGACGAAATTTTACAGTACTACATTTATACACGTTAATTTTTAATATTTCAAAACTTTGGCATTCATGGCTGATGTGAAGTTTGAAGACAATTTACAAATTATAAATTTCAAATATTTTTCTAGAATGAAAAGAAACAGAGTTCTGCGATGGATCCCAAGTTAGATGTGTTATTTCCAAACTTTGTTACCTTATATAGATTTTATATGTGTATGGTCAGTACATGTGAAAGCACTATCACATAGTATAATTAATTTTCATAACCAATAAAAATTCATGTTTTTTCTAATGCTTCCTCAACTGCATAACCGTTTTGACATACATTACTCAAAGCAGTGAATCTTCCTTGGTGTTTACCAAGTTACGAATTGCTCCCATCAAAGGTTTGGCTATTCTAAGATTAGAATTGTTTGCTATACTTATTGGAGTACACTATTTAATTTGCTACTAAACAAGTGGAACCAGAATGTTACTTTGTGGTCTGCTGCCTCTATATGTGCATTATTACAACAGAGACAAAATTATTCTCGTCTACTACCGAAATTCATTCAAATCGTGTCGAAGAAACAGGAATAACCAAATTCTCATATTGATATATTTCAGGCGAAAATAACTCTGTCATTGGAAACGTAAAAAATTGTTACTTTTGGGAGAGGTTTACTGAACTCGGAAGTCAAACATAATTGTAAATTATGACACAAGAATGAGGTTAACTGAATGAGTCGACCTCATTGTTGTTACTGTGCAAACTCCGTGTAACATCGTGTAAACAATATAGGAAATATTTAAAGCCTAAACATAAGATTGGGAATAAAGAGTTTAAGGTATAAAGATTGTTTGGGAAGAGTTCATAGAACACATTTCTTACTCATATTCTCTACTCTCATGTAATACTTTTCACAATATTAAAAAACTGCGAAATAGAGGACTTTCTCCTCTTCAACTTGCAAAATTTGAACCATGGTGAAAAGGACTGAGATAGTTAATAGATAATGAAAATGGCCAGTCTGGGAATTTAGATGAATATCTTCTAATATAATCTTAGTTAAATTTCTTCCAATCTCAGTCGAATATAATTTTGCAGCAAAGGTTAATTTTGTATAACTTTCAGTTTTAATAATAGATTTGAACGGGAGCTTTGTCAAGTTTGAAAAAAAAAAAACAAATTTTTTGGAATCAAACATAAATCGTGAGGGCAAAAAAATATTACGGTAAGTGTTGTAAGAGGGAAGGAAGTTCTCTACATTGATAGTGGTCAGTGGCGTATAGTGGTCAATGACAAATAACACTATCTTTCACATTTGGCGTCCTTCATAAAAGCGATAGTTAACTTTTTTTATAAACTACGAAAAAAAAAAAGGATCGGAAGG
Source organism: Wuchereria bancrofti (assembly GCA_005281725.1). Lineage (NCBI taxonomy): Eukaryota > Metazoa > Nematoda > Chromadorea > Rhabditida > Onchocercidae > Wuchereria > Wuchereria bancrofti. The sequence goes on along the minus strand of SSBO01000090.1, from coordinate 357 downwards.
GATTGTGACATATTCGTGCTGCGTAAATAGCTTAGGAAAATTCGTTACAGACCGGAAAATCTGCTAAATAATCACTTTATTATTACTGTAGTAAAAAAAAATAAGTAGGCATCATTACTGTATTATTACTTTATTATTATTATTACTGTAAAATTTTTATTATTATTATTACTGTAAAAAAATAAGTAGAATAAGTAGAATAAGGAATAAGTAGGATCTTTTTTTTTTTCAAATAACTGAGTCATTTATGAGAAGGCGAATTTAAATATCAGTGATCTTCTCATCTTAGAAGAAATAACTGAAAGTTAGAACAAAAATAAGAAGAAGCTGTTAGCCAAGACAGTTTCTCTTATTTCT
>SSBO01000089.1:0-13276 GCA_005281725.1 Wuchereria bancrofti | reverse complement strand
GGAAAATGAAAAGGATATGAAAACGTCAGATAAAATCACGACGCTAGATGATGGACCAATATCATCCAGAACGGGAAGTCACGTCACCGCCGCAGGTTCGGAGTGTCGGTAAAATAGGCTGAAAGTATTAATACAGTAACTAAAGAAAGGGATTGTATATAGTGTATATAGGATCTTATTGTTAATAAAGAAAAAAGGGAGGGCGCTAACAAAGGAGTCAACCTAACAGGCAATACAAAGATGGGAAAGGAGCAACCAGATAATAAACGTGAAAATTAATGATGTGGATATTTGAGCTCAAGAAATAGGCGTTCTCAGCGGTATAAGCAGAGCAGTTTCTTATTATGAATATTATATCGGGTTGGGGGACGGTAGTGTTAGGGCGCGCTTAGGTCGCATTAGAGGAAAACAGTTAGGAGGACGAGTAATTGGGATTTGCTCTTAGGACACCAATAGGACGACGTGTTCACAGGACATTTTAACTGATAGACGAATAATCTTTCGTTACTAACAGCGACAAACGAGAAATGGTTTAATTACCCAACTTTGACGATCAAACCAATGACAATTACGACACTCAACCACAATTCAAGGATTAAGAAGAAAAGGGAAGAAGAGAAACAACAACAGTTAGTTCGACTAGTTCTACATTTTAACTGATAGATGGATAATCTTTCGTTACTAACGGCAACAAACGAGAAAAGGTTTAATTACCTAATTTCGGCCAGTTCTACTGAGAGTACAACGTGAGCGACGAGAATAGACGTAAGAATATAAATTAAAGTAGGAAACAATTAAATAAATAGATAATTGTCCCTTAACGAAAAGAAGGAAAATTTATTATGAAAAATAAATTTATATTTTCTTCCTACATGCTAAGGAAGGTAACTTTTTTAGACAATGAATTTAGATAGTCATAAGAGATGTTTAAAATGTGCTAAGGAAGTAACTTTTTTAAACAATGAATTTAGACTCACTTCTGTGTAGTCTGGGAACATACGATATTCCATCAGTTTCAGAGTGAAACTGCTTTGAGCAAATATTAAAATCTCATTTATCCCTGACTTGCATTTCAATTTCTTTTTTGTGTCCTTACATTTCTAAATACTAGAGAAATTCGGGTTCTCCGATATATTCGTACTGTGTTCTCGGCCTAACCCATCAGCAAAAATCAATAACACTATACGAATTAGATCTGCATGCAAATTTCTAACGACATTCATAAATGCCGCAGTAGCTTTGTGAACTTTATAACTTAGCGTGGTTGGCTATTCAGCAAGTGCTCAGTCGTCTTGGCTGACGTGACAGCAGTTATTTCAATTCGGTGCTTCCAATTTTCACAAAAAGGCGTAATCGTAGTAAGTAACTATTGAAGTGGCGGCTCCTTGGTTTTTAAATTTTAAAAACTTCGATCTGAGGTTTGCAGAAAGAGAGCAGAATAGTGAAAGTGACAAAAACATTGCCTTCGCTTATATGCTTATCTATCTTTACTAATAGCAACGAATTTCAAAATTATGGGAAGTAATACATATAAAAATGGTTATTAAATCACTCATATGCAGAAACAGTAATAGATTCTATAAAAAAGAGGATTCTGAAACGGCCCTTTTTGCTAAGCACATATTCTGCAATTCTAACTTAAGTCTTCTTAACTTTGATTCTTGGATTTATTGCCAAGTTTTTATTCCAATATCCTTTCAGCTTTGAAATAGTAGGCTGACCAGTCAATCAATATAAAACCCATTGAAGTTCCTTTTATTTTGATACCGAATGAAATGATTTCTTAAAGATCATTGATTTTAGCTTATTTAATTTAAAATGTAGCATATACTTCGCTGCATTGGTCAAATTGAACAATTGAGTTAGTAAAGATAATAAAGAAATATAAAAAAGATTTTTTGACGGAAACTTCATTTAAATGATAATTAGAATAAATATATCAGATTTTAGCTTTTCTAGAGAAATACAGTTGTTAACAAGAAAGAAATGAAACAAAGAAATTGAGGAAGAAATGAAAACACACCAGTGGGAAAGTCGTATTGGAATGAAATGAAAGATGCGCAGTTAATTGCAACATCCAATCTTAATTTGTAGACAAATACCGCTTTTCGAATGTTCTTGCAAGTTTTAATAGATACTTCAAGATTTTTTAAGGAGAAATATATTCCGAAGAGCTTGAATTTTTTAGCCCTTGAATTTTATGCAAGTTAAAAAGTTTTAGGTAAGACCTTAAGCAATACATTTAAATAATGATTTCTGACACTTCCTGCGTTTAAGAACATATGAAATTTGCAGTTGTTACCAAGCACTTTATGTTTCACTTACTGAGGGCAATTTTCATATAAGAGTTTCAAATTCTGCTTCACTCTGTTTACAGATCAATTATAAATGATCGAGTGGAACGGAACGATACTATTTGTGTATCGCAGCTGATCGCATTGATCACTTTCCTTTGCGAGGTAATCTACGATGAGAAAACAAGGCGCGGAATTAGTACCATAGCTTCGCAGAATTTGCAAAGTAAATTAAATGATGAAGGTTTCAGTAATAAAACTTGCCAATTGAAGTTATTGAAGTTAGTATATATGCAGCATTTATATTCTCAGACACGAAGTTGTCTTTTTATTATATTGGAAAGGGCAACTTTACATTTAGAACACAAAATATGTTCGCGTGTTCTCGATATTTTCAGTAAATATGATAGTGATTACACTATGTCTTTTCACATAAAAAAAAAAATTAATAGCAAAAAATTAACATGAATAGGTACAACATAAAATAGGAATCCAAATAGTTCGAGGGAATTTTGTCACAATTCATGATTCGTTTTAGACTGAAGGAGGAGAAGCACATTGTCCAATTTTTTTGTGAAAAAAAGCGGAAACAAAAACATCGAATATTCAAGAATTGAACAACCAGAAATGCGCAATACTCATTCTTGCATTACTCTTTTACATTCCAATGTCCATTAATATTCTTGACACACATAATATTTTTTACATAACATTTAAGGTGAGATAAAGCTTTTAACCTGCTCATTTTAATCAAATTTTAGGAATTGTTTAGTTTGGAGCGAAAATTTTGTGAATTCAAAAACATAACAAATTTAAAAAGAGAAATTTTTAGTCTAGAAGAAAATCTTTTTCACAGCTTTGAAATGCATTTTTCTATGAATTTCAAAATTTCGAAATAGTTATCGTCGAATTCATATGAAGTTGACGGAACTTTGTCAAGTTGCTGCCAGAATATTAACCTAAATTAAATTAAGTAATTAAATTAAGTAATTTAAATTTAAGTTACATCATGAACTTTTCAGGGTAAAAACCTGAAAGAAGTGCTAGCTTGCCGATACTCGTGCCACGTTCTGCCACCATTTCGTTGTCTGCAAATTCAGAAAAGCTTGCTTATCACATTGCCTACATATTCTGATGACATTGCTGCATACTGCATGTTGTTGCCACAATGGCGAAGCTATGATGTAATGAACAAAGATTACTGTTTTAAGTGATTTTAATCTACTTTGTAACCTTAACATCTGTCGCCACAATGGCGAAGCTATGATGTAATGAACAAAGAGTATTGTTTTAAGTGATTTTAATCTACTTTGTAACCATAGCATCCAAAAAATCCCTCCCAATTTTCTTCCTTACAAAGCCATTTATAGTATCTTGTAATGGTATGGCTCGGTTGGGAAGTGTCTAGCTTGCTTACATCTTTAAATGTTTTATAATTAAGTTATATTCGTGTTATGTATCAACTCGTTATTGTAATGTTGTATAATTTTTAATGTTAATCTGTGGTTTAATTACCCAAGTTTGAGGTTTGAATAATAACCCACAGTACACGTACACAGAACGGAACCAGTACAGATTCGAGAATCTACCAGTATCGAAGGCAAAGAAGTCAACGATCTGAACTGTCAAGGAAGGAAACCTACTTTGTTTCGCAAGGAAGCAAAGCAGTAAGAAAGAGTTATTAAATTTGTCTTTACACATGTCAAATGCCAATGATTCAGATATGGCGAAAGATCCTAATTTGCTAGTAATTATGATAACATTTATGAGAAGTGGCACGGAACCGATTCGTACTCTAAATACAACACTTCCACGTTTCTGGATCCGGGGGAAAACATATAGTTACTGCTATCATTGCTCTTTTTCATTTTATGGAAACATCATGTTGATTTTAGCTTCTAGTTGCTAACTTAAAAGTGTAAGCAATTTTAATTTCTGTTTTTTCTTTGTAGGAATCTGTCAGAATCCTTCACGAGCTATACGTTCCTCTCTTTCACGGATTACCCAACAAAACAACTAATATTGCTGATGCGCTGTGTAAAACTGTACCACACATCGACAAGTTATTCCAGCCTGATGGATTCGGTGATTTGGGAACATTAGGACACGAACCATCTTATATTATTGGGCCACGGTTAACCACAAGTATACAAAGTATCGATCGTCTAGAAGTTATGCATACCCCTGGTCCTGATGAAATCGAGTAAATAATTTATATTGATGGCCATTTCAAAATATTAGCCCTCTCCTCCACCCCTCCCTAAGATTCATCTTCGCTAAATTTCAGTTTTACTTGAAATCAAATTTCATACTTCAATTTTTAAACAAAAGGACTACATTATCATTAAAAGTAAATTACAGGATGGTAAAGCGAACCCCACCAGCTGTTGACAAAATATCCATTCTTACATGCCCTTCCTGGTCATTATTTGGGACAACAGCAGAAACGTCCCCCTATATATTGTACGCATTGCCGATCTTGTAGCAAAGGCTAATTTCAGAAATAATAACATATATATGTGTGTGTTTAGCTTATTAGGTGACGTAATGTCTGGATCGCCTTTATTATGTTATTACTTGGATTTGTTTTACTTCCGTAGTGCTTCACAAGAGAACAAAAACTCTCCTTTGCACATTTTGGTATAAAATGTATTACTTTTATTTTATACACCCACTCTCTTTGTACCGATTTCTGCTCATTTATCTATTCAAATGAGAGTTAGAAGGTCAAGATCAAGATTGTTTCAGACTACAAATATACATGTTGATGCTACTGAAGAATTAGTGCCATCTGATTATTCCGGATTATTCCTTCTGGAAATTATTGAATCCAATACGCTACGCATTTGGACTAGGCAATAATACAAAGAGTTTGAATGGACAGGAAATTACACCCAATTTACAATAATGCTTAACCAGTACGTATTATTAAACATTGTTAAACAATATTTTCTTTTGAAATTCTTCATTTATATGTTTATCAGTACAAGTCTTTTATTGCAGCGTCAACGAGATTCAAAATTAGTTGAAAATTTTTTGAAACAAGCATGATTCACTTAAAGTGGTATTTACAGAAACCACGTGATTACTTTATAAAATCATGTGACATTTCAAAAAATAGCTATATCTTCTAGCTATGCTTACTTACAGTGGAACACGTGTTTAGCCCAGTAATGAACCTAACAAATTTCCATTTATTTACAACCCATTGAGCTGACTCATTGAAAATAATTTATAAATGGCTTCGCAAGGAAGTGCTTATAGAATCCGAGTTTTCAGGAATACAAATATAATATCGAAATTAAGTAAATATAAGACATGCGATGTATTTACAAGTTTTCAGTCGAATTATAAATATTTATTTCGTTTTTATTACGAAACAGTACGACTGAAATTCTAAAATGTCTACTACAAGATTAATACACTGTAATTATAATGTTACTTTTTTTTCAAAAGTAGTCTTTCATTTTCCAAATATGAAAGGGAGTGATACTGTTTATAGTGAACCTTAATAAATAGGTTTTTAGTGAACTTCTGAATCTTTTAAAAAGATTTTTCGATCCGTGTTCGTAAAGATATACCTAATTTACGACATGCATAAAAAAACCGATCTTAAAATTAGCATTGAATACTTTCACAAACTATGCTACTAATTCATCTTCAAACATTTTAAGCGATGGTAGATATCGAAGAGGTCCTAATCATACGTTGTCATCATCAGTTTCATCCTTTCTTGGCAGCTAAAAATACTTTTTGTTTGCTCGTTTAATCCAAGAAATCAGTGAAGTGAAGGCTAAAATCATAAACGCAATATATTGCGCAAATTCTCTTTATTTATTGCTGACATTTTTTCTATTGCCTAAAAGTTTTGTTTTTGGGCAATTTTTTTTCCGTGAAAGATTTTTTGTCACTTGAAGGATTTAATATATTCAAGAAAAAAAGAAGAAATATTCAAACCAAATTATAATTGTTCCTTGAATCTAAAAAAAGAGAAAATGGGTTCGCCATCTTTAGATTACCATTAATAAGATCTTCATTCCATCTTTTAAAAAGATTTCATGTACATAAATTGATAAAATGACTGCAAACTTTAGATCTCATTCGTTTTTATAAAGCATCAAGTTTATAGGTCAAAGTGCGTACTTCTAACCATTCCGTATCTTCTTGATTATGGCTGTTGTAAACAGCTCATCACATTCCAGAGGTAACTTTTAAAATTTCGTTGTTCAAACGTCTTCTAAAGCAAGTAGTGTTTTATTTGACATCAGCATTTCATCATGCAGCTGATTTGTTCACTTTATGGAAAGACTAGCCCATCATCCACTGATGTATCTCACTGGTAATCTGACAATGTCGGAGAGTCCACTGTAGCTATAATCATTGATATTGTAAAATAAGTATTTAAAATTAAGAACAATTTTTTAGTTCAAATTATTTTTAACATTTTTAATTTACAGTTGTCCAGAATGCTTGAGATTTGTAAATCTTTTATGAAAAAAATGCCGCGGGAATAAATTTAGTGTCGGATTTGAACTTATGTCCGTTAAATTTAAAACTACCTTACTCAGTCTGCTACGAGCAATTGTTTAGTATCTAAACGATAATTATCACAGTTTTTTGTGATCAGGAGTGAGTAATTCCCTTTCTACCTATCACTTACTAAAGCGTAATTTGCTTACCAGAAAAGTGTTTAAAACTGAACCGTCCATTACAACATTAGATATGTTTCTTATCTGCTCTCCAAATTTATGTGGTATGAATTTTTGCTTAATTTGTTCAATGTACTTAATATCACATTATAGAAAATTATAGCTTTAATTATAGCTTTAAAACTTTAAAGGCTCTGCAAGGAATATCTTTTAGAAACAGCGGATGATGCTGCATTATGTCTTAATTCGATGTATAAAATGTGCATCATTAGCACATTAGAAGTTGCCGATTATTTTGATATGAAGAATTATCACTTTTGCAAGGTGATAATTACCAAATATTCTGAACATGGAATTGCTACGGTGTGAGCGCAACTCATCTCTTTCACTACTTTTCTTTGCCTTTTTTGAAATAGCAAACAGCAATTTCGAACAAATTATAATATTCAACATAAATATCAGGAAGGCATATCCACATGACTCTAAGCCTATGGAATTATAATTACTCGCGAGATATGCCAACCCACCCTACAACAACGGCAACGCAAGTTATGAGTTAACTTTGTGGAAGTGATAAACCAGTGGACCAGATAATTTTCATTTAAGTTCCGCTGAAATTCAGATACTCTTACGTATGTGTTATTGTTAGGGGTATGGTTACTGTTAAGGATGTGACATCTTATAATGGTGTAACTCCATCGGTCATATCCAGAAATGTGCTAATATTTGACATTCAGGTGGAGAATACTGCACAGATGGCAAATACTAAACAGAATAAACTGGAGATAACGAGTATTCGCTCATTTCCTTCAAATAATAGCCGTCGTTAAGACATAGCTTTCATCCCATCGAAGTATTTTGTGTTAATACATGAACAAGAATTCGGAAAATTGGTCATCTATGTTGCATACGTGTGATAAATGCATACGAACCGGAATTATGCTTCCAGGTGGTATGGTCATATTAGAAATTTGTTGAAAGACTTCGTCAATTACGCTTTTATTCTTGAATTAGATAAATAGCAATCAGTGATAAATTTTAGAGAAGGGTGTGAAGAACCTACGGCTGTTTATTATTATGAAGAGCCTGTGGCCGTTTATTATCTTATCAGCATTCCCTAAAACGATTCATTCTGGACCGAGCAAAAAATCGGTAATCACATCATTGCATGCAAAATGATCACAGACGTCATTTATCGCGGAAGCTAGGTATTGTAGGAAAAAAAATTTCCCCTTTTTTTTTATAAAGGACGATTATCTGTTTTATAATTGTTTCCTACTTTAATTTATATTCTTACCACGTTTATTCTCGTCGCTCACGTTGTACTGTCAGTAGAACTAGTCGAACTAACTGTTGTTGTTTCTCTTCTTCCCTTTTCTTCTTAATCCTTGAATTGTGGTTGAGTGTCGTAATTGTCATTGGTTTGATCGTCAAAGTTGGGTAATTAAACCATTTCTCGTTTGTCGCTGTTAGTAACGAAAGATTATTCGTCTATCAGTTAAAATGTCCTGTGAACGCGTCGTCCTACTGGTGTCTTAAGAGCGAATCCCCATTACTCGTCCCCCTAACCGTTTTCCTCTAACGCGACCTAAACGCGCCCTAACATCACCGTCCCCCAACCCGTTGACCCGATGTAATATTCATAATAAGAAATTGCTCTGCTTGTACCGCTGAGAACGCTTATTTGTTGAGATCAAATATCCACATCGTTAATTTGCACGTTTATTATCTGGTTGCACCTTTCTCATCGCTGCGTTGCCTATTAGGTTGACTTCTTGATGTTAGCGCCCTCCCTTTTTTCTTTATTAACAATAAGATCTTATATACATTATATACAATCTTTTTCTTTAGTTACTGTATTAGTACTTTCGGCCTATCTGCCGACAGGTGTGTTGTAAAAAAAATATAATTGTCTTTTTATAAAAAAATCAAGAAATTGTTGACGTTAATTTTAGAAGTGAAATTAACGAATTCAAGGTAAAGGAGAGTCGGCAGAAGGGCAGATATTTCATTTTGATATCTGAATTTTAAGAAATTTAAAGAATGCTTGCTGTATCTTCAAGTCTCCTTTCTCTCTATATTGTAATTTGCAGCGAATTTACGGCTCAAGAAAGTGACATTTTATTTTGGGCCTACATGAATGAAATTGTTAAGAAACATAATCGACGAGTGGCACACATGTAAGTTCTTGAGTTTAATAAAGCATTGAAAAAATTTGACACGTCTTGTAATTAAAGCACAAAATAGAAGCGTTACATTCGTCTGTATTCATTCAGCTGTCTTGCATAGTGCATGTTATCTATTCAACTGACTATGTGACTCCCTTGATATCGCGCAAATTCAATCAAACAGCTTTTGATTTTTTTAATGGCCTGATTTAATTCATGGGGTTGATTTTTTTGCAATGGTTTTTGATTTAACCCGCCAGGTTGATTTACAATATCTTTTATTTCTTTTTAATTTTAAGCTGGATAAAAATTGGACAGTAATAATGCTGTATAGCAAGGGTTTTGAGATTTAAATGCTATAATTTTAAGTGCAATTTATTCCACTTCGAAATTCTAGTTGCAGAGCTTAAGTTTCAGACAGTGATGCCAGACAGTATGATTTATCTGTACGCTTAGCAGGCTATTTATTAGAGGAAGCTCGTGTGAATCTTTTAAAATTTGCCTTATCGTTGCGAGCTCATTCACCAACTGTATTGCTTTTTCAGAGGGTAAGAATTTTTTCTTCTATTTTAGATTTTTGAGAATTTTATACGTTGTAATAATGTTGTAATGTTATCATTTTGAATTGGATGTCAACTTCTGGCTCAGTTATATTACATCTCATTTTTTATAAGCTTAGATGTCAGCGGTAAAAAAAGGAAATAACGGAAAGGGAAACTTTTTTTTTGCATATTTGACAAGATGCTTTTCATTATTCTTATAGTATTTTTTTTTTGTTCCAGTTGGGTACTGAAAGAAAGAAGTCATGCGTTGCGTTTGCAGATGTTCATGGTACTTTAACATGTGATGTAAATGATTTAGAAAAAATTGTCGAAAATGATGACAGGTATGCTTTTTTTGTATGGTCAAGTCTTCACAAATAGCATAGATGTTTTCGTTGTTGTCTATACTTATGTTTTTAGGGGTATCGTACCAACATTTTATTTATTCTATTGATCATGTATTCCCGGCAACTAAAGAACATAATGTTACCTTAATTGTATATGGTGAACTGGCCACACCATCGTGGAGAAAGTTTCACTTAGTAGCAAAAGCACTATCGAGAAGCGGAAAAGTCAAGTATATCCTTCGCCATTTTGTTAAAGTAAGTTTTTGAATAATTGCATTTTATTTTTAGATCAATAGTTGAATTGTTATGAAGTAATCCTTGTAGTTCCTGCAGCTATGACAACTGGTATTTGGTAGAGTTTTTTCTATTATATATTTTTTAAAGTGAGCGCTAGCATTTCTTTCGCTAATTTACTGTTTCCAAAATCTGCACCGAAGTTCAGACTTTAGGATGTTCTTGGCGATAAACCTTTATTGTCGGGTTACGGTGTCGAATTAGCTATCAAAAGCACAGAATACAAGGCAGTTGATGACGGCAGTGCTGTAATTGATGAGTTAGTGATTTTTTCCATAAATTATGTTTATTTTTCTTGACCTGGCTTCTGTTTATAACTCATTCTTTAATGAGCCCAATGAATTAGAAATCCAGAAGTAATGCTTTTGCAGACAAAGCGGTGAAGGAAAGTTCGGAAGATTATATTGATAACGAAGATAATTATAGGTTCACTTTCGATACACTGTGGTAGATATGCTTTTTGAAAGTTCTGAGAAATTCCAGAAATTTGTTTAGTACGGAGAATGTCACATGCTCCATATTTTTGATTAATATGATAGTTGGATTTGACAGGTTTGAATTTAGGTTGCGAGAGAAAATCTATGACAGATGCTTTTAAGTGATACTTTGTTAATGGATGCTATTTTTCAGTAACGTTTAAAATTATAATAGTTGTAGGTCTAGTAATGCCTATAAATTTTTGCAGTCAGAATTAGGAGAATTCGGAAGTTCAGACAAATATTTCATGAACTGTTTAATTGCAGCAGGTTGCATAATGACTTGAAAGAATCGATTGGACAGTTTCGGTTACATTTGCTGGAACGTGATGAGCTTACTCGGCTATCAGGCTGCTCAGAAAATTGTTTAGGCTGATCCGCAGAAAGCCATTAACATCATGGTAGATTCAAGCCAGAACTTCCCGCTTGCTGCTAGGTCACTTTCACGACAAATAGTGCGGAAAGAATTCATATCTGAGGTTGTTTCCAATGATTTTTATTTCCAGAACCGCTTCCTACATGATAGGCAAAGGACATTGAGGAGATAAGTTAGTCGAAGAAAGAGATATTATAGAAATTCAGTCTATGAGAAAGATTACTGTTGCAGGTTAGTGCAAGTCAGGAGCAGTTAATGAGTACGGCATATCAGAAGGTAAATCCACATTTTTCATCAATGGTATAATGGTGGATATTGATGCTCTGGATGTTGTCATGAAAGCTCAAACTTGGGGTAATTAAACCTTTATTTAACATAAAACAAATAATAGCGCATTATACATATCGTACAGATGCTACACAGTTTAACAAAAACGCGTAAACTATATAAAATACAATAATATAAAAATGATAAAATAATACAAAATTATAAAGTATTAGACGCATCCCAAAACCACCCAAAAACATAAATGATGGTTATGGGAGGATTGGTCAGTTTATATATAAGATTAATTTGACGAATGGAAATTAGATGGAAGAATTTCTCATGGATGAAAAACAAGAGTTTAACAAAATTAGTTTTAGTGCGTGAGAAAAGAGGAAATAGATTAGCATGACTTAAGGGTTTAGACGTTGATTAATTACAAATGTAAATATATTCGGAAATTGAGTCATCAAGCGTGAGAAGAATTTTATAAATGTAAATTAGATTTAGGAATTGGATAAGAGCGATTTGTTAGTTTTGGATATAATAATTTAAATATTTCGTCGTTCACGACACTCCCGACAGAAAAGGTGGGTAATGCGTGGGGTTCATAAGAAAGTGGGGCTTGTAAAATTTCCATGGGAATAATTTCGACCCTCTGATGAGTTTGACCTTTATGACATAAGAAATTAAATATAGAATAAATTAATGTAAAGTCAAATTTAAAGACAATAAGTACAATTGATATTACCACAATGATTATCCCAATTATAATTATTGTCCAGTGCGAAAAGAGTTTCTCCAAATTTTCTTGTGAAAAGCCTTCCATTCTTCAAATGTTCCTTCAAGTTGTTCCGTTAATTCTTCTCTGGCCGAGTTCATTCCAAATTTCGGATGTTTCTTGCTGTTCGAAAACTGGATTTATCATTTGTTGATTTTGTGCTAATATCTCTAATGCTGCATTGATTCTATCGATTTCAAATTTACTTATCAATCCGCCTCTAAATTCAATAATTTTTATATTAAGTGAATCGGACTTGCACGGGGCGATTAATAATTTTCCTTTGATTCTTTTAGCGATCACATCATCCCTTTGCAATAATAGATTCGCAGCGAGGGTAGGATTATCCAGCGATAACCATTCGATTAATANAAAACTGGATTAATCATTTGTTGATTTTGTGCTAATATCTCTAATGCTGCATTGATTCTATCGATTTCAAATTTACTTATCAATCCGCCTCTAAATTCAATAATTTTTATATTAAGTGAATCGGATTTACACGGGGCGATTAATAATTTCCCTTTGATTCTTTTAGCGATCACGTCATTTCTTTGCAATAATAGATTCGCAGCGAGGGTAGGATTATCCAGCGATAACCATTCGATTAATAATAACAGATTGTTTCGATTTTCACAAGTTCGCTGTTCTACTAGTTTTAATTGTTGCTGAAACTCTTGTTGCAAACTATCGAATAAGTATTGAAATTTCGTATTTTCGGGATCACTATCGTCTCCTCTTTGTGTTTCCATCATCATTAGCTTACCTCTAGGTAAAGCGAGTGCCAAATTTGTATTCCTTCTGTTTCTATTGTTAGCGGTCCTCGTTACAATGTCAATAACAGTGTCACCATCCATTAAGTTGGGATTAGAAAAATTGCAGTTTCCGCTTCTAAATGTTTTGCTATCTTTACTGAAGACGAATGATGTTTGTAGTTCGTCTATGATAACATGATTTTCGTATAATTGAGCATTAAAATTTCCCACCTTACGATATCGACACTTTTTCGTTATTTGTTGAATATCCCATAGAACGATACTATTGTTTGTGATACATTTTCCGTCTTGTGTAATACAATTCTCCGC
>SSBO01000087.1:2734-13416 GCA_005281725.1 Wuchereria bancrofti | reverse complement strand
TAAAAGAACATAAGAGCTAGCATCATTATAACAATAAAAGATTAAAAGCTAATGTCATTTATATAAAATAATCACGAGGTGCTGGTTGTCTTCGATTTTAGTGATTCTACAAAAGATTTAGTCATGACTAAAGCCTTTGCAGCTTCCGCTAACACATTTTCTTTTCCCATTAATTTCTGCATCACCTTTCTTCCTTCTACTGCTTTTTCCATTACTACGTTATCAACCTTAAACATCTAGTTTTGATGTAAATCGATTATTTTAACATATCATAAGCTTGCAAAACTTTAAAATATATGTTTAAATAAAAGTGCATAAAATTCAGATTCACACAGTACGAAGTCCATAATATTGATTTACAAAAAGAAAATGATGTGGTCGTAACACCATTATTAAATTAATTATATTCATAAAGTAACACCTAATCAAAAAAATAAAAAATTATATAACCAGCATTTCAAAGGACTTTCTGTTACATTCTGTATTTTTGCATTTGGAAAATTCACTTCTGATTCATTTCCGTGAGCTGAAAGATGAATCCCAGGAAGAATTGATGGTGGTTCAATATAGCCCATTCTCCGGTTTACAGCTTCTTCATTTTTGCCATGCTAAATAATTATTACTGTTCAATATGCATTTAGACCCGAATAATATTCATATTCACGAAATATTTTCGGATAGCATAATGCTGGCTCACGAAGCGTTTATTGCCATCAAAGTATCAAGATAATAGTCTTTAGAGGTTTAAACCACCAGCATTCTGAGTAATGTTGAAGATTGTAGAAATAAGGTGAAACTATTTCTCAAAAATTACGTGATATTTCTGACGCGGAAAAGCAAAAGGAAATGGGCAAGGCAGAAGCTAGAAATAAAAAGTCCTTATAGTAGTAGTTGACTTTGTAACTCTATCAATGAAGTATACCCCTCCCAACATAAAAACATCTGTACAATGGCGAAGCATCTTAACCAGATCACAGAAGAAAAAAGGAGAAAGCAAGCTGTGTACAACTAGGATCACAAAAGATGGGCACGATCACGCGATTGCTACTGCAACTACCATTTTGTCTCCTCGTGGAAACGTAACAAGGTCTGCTGCCCTCCCTCTGCCGTCAATCGTCGTATTTCCACAAGAGGTGAGCAGGCTAGAGGTGGCGAGAGAGAGAGGTCTATTATAATATCTTTTTATCGTATGTTCAAATCAAAATTTTGAAAAAGAAAAATAGTTTTCCAAATTTTCAAGTTAAATTAGCACTTGACAGTCGCGAATCAAGCACTACACCATCTTCGTTGTCATGCGTTCATTTCAGACAAGGTATGTATTGTTACTTATGAATGTCTGCGTTTTTGGAAAACACTCGTAAATTTTCTGCGAATGTAACATGTTTGCAAATTAACATATTCCATGCTTAATAAGTGCGCACGTTCAATTGAAATGTTGGAACACACTCGTAAATTAGCTGTCAAACTGTCAGCACTTGGTGTAGTGCGTGGTCCGCGACTGTCAAGCGCTAATTTACGAGTGTTTTCCAAATACGCAGACATTCATAAGTAGCAATACATACTTTGTCTGAAATGAACGCATGACAACGAAAATGGTGTAGTGCTTGATCCGCGACTGTCAAGCGCTAATTTACGAGTGTTTCCCAACATTTCAATTAAACATACGCAATTACTAAGCGTCGAATATGTTAGTTTGCAAATATGTTACATTCGCAGAAAATGAGAATGAGAATATAAATTAATAATCTGAAAATGTCGACATACATATGCTTTTTATTCAATTAAGTAACATTAGAAACGTGTCACCAGTCTTACAGAAAGGAAGATGTATGCAAATAGAAGAAAATAGGTAAAGTAAAAAAAAAAAAAAGTAACTACCAAGTAATTTCCTCCTATCACTAAATACATCATAATCTCTTTATAGTAGTAATTGACTTTGTAACTCTATTAATGAAGTATATCCCTCCCAACATAAAAATATCTGCACAATGGAGAAGCATCTTAGCCAGATCACAGCAGAAAAAAAAAGAGAAAGAATGTGCAAATAGGATCACAAAAGCATGATCACGGGACTACTACTACAACTGCCATTGTTATCTCCGTGTGGAAGCGTAACAAGATCTGCTCCCCTCCCTCTGCCGTCAGTCGTCGTATTTCCACGAGAGGTGAGCAGGTTAGAGGTGACGAGGGAGAGGGATCTATTATAATATCTTTTTACCTTTTATCTATTATAATATCTTCTAATATCTGTATGTTCAAATCAAAATTTCAAGTTTCTCTAATTAGTAAATAAATGATGCATATCGCAGATAGGGATTGTTTGGAGAAAAAACTGATACTCTTGGTTGATATCATTTTCAATTAGTTTGCATAATGAAATTGATAAATTTAACTGAATTTGTTGATGACAATCGATGCTACTTTAACCAAAAAAAAAGGAAAATAATAGAATTAAAAATTTTTTTGCTTATTTTATTTCTTAAATAATAATTCTATTTGTGATTAAAGAAATAAATAATTCAATTATTGCTTTTTTTCCTCTTCTTTTTTAGATTACTATCGCTTTTATTTTTATTTCTTTTTTCTGTCGTGATGATTAAAGAAATAAATAATTCTGTTTGTTGAAGACAATCGATGTTACTTTAACCAAAAAAAAAGGAAAATAATAGGATTTAAAATTTTTTTGCCTATTTTATTTCTTAAAGTTATAAAGATAAATTTAACCACCTGTTATTGATTAGCTAAAATTCAACCATTTATACTAAATTTCATCCATTCGTTGCTTAGCAACATCGATACTAAATACGACGTAAAAATGTACGTCAAAAAACGTGTAAGACTGAGAAATGCGTTAAGTTTTTGAACTAATAATAATTAGTATTTAGCTACAAGACTGAATATAAATCATTAATTCATATCAATAAAATAACTTTCATGAATTTTCGAATTCGTTTACTTCCAAAGGAAAGGTAAACTTAAATAATGGAAATGATAAGTGATATATATGACAATTATTGACCTTGATAATATTATTTGAATGTGGAAAATTTGGCTTTTAATTATTGATAATGACTTGATTACTTGTAGTTTTTTAATTTTTTAATTTTTAAATTCAGCTCTTGAGAATGAAAATATATTTATTGAAATGAATGTTTCAGATGAATAATATAACTGTTATTTTTTATTAAAATTGATGGAATAAAATTGTTTAATACTAGAACATTTGTTTAAAATTAAAAGTCAAAATTTAAAAGTTTGAACTTGAAAAAATATGTTAAACTCAAGTTTTGCATATTTTAATCAAATATATGAACAATAAAAGTTTAATAGATAAAACAAGTTATATAAAATAAATTAAAAACGAAATTAATCACTGAAAATCTACTAGCCTATCAATTATTGCTAATAGATACTATCACAACATCTCTTATCAAAAATCGATCGACAATTACTTTTCCCCAGTCTGATCAGTTTTAATGAAAAAACGGAAGAAAAACCGGAAAATAAATCTGAGGAACCTATCGCTAGTCGAACCAGAATGAAGATGCGACTGCAAAATTTAAAAGGTAAATCTAGTTCTTCTATGAAAGCATTATTATTGATAACCTTAATATCATTAATGTATAATCAGACCGTAGCAATGAACAATTGCAAAGAGATACCGCTTCATATTCCTGAACAATGGAACTGGGAAGAAGTCATGACTCAAAATATTACTCTACATAAGGTGGATGTGTACACACACGTACTCATGTAAGAATACCAGCTATAAAATGTAGTAATATCACTCGGACAGTATGTACTAAAGCCTTTCTTCGACTATCATCATCTATAATATCGGATCGAACGGTTACAACTGCCACTTCATCTCAAATATGTCGGCTGATAAGTGCTCAAAAACAAGTGAATGAAGTCCCATTAATTAAACTTTCTCCTATCAGATGGATGACAAATAATGAAATTCAATACTCCTATGGATGGTTGAGAGTTAAATGTCAAGTGACAACGAATTTCCTATCCGATGGAAAAAGGTTAGTATCTAACCTTGATCCTATGAATAATTGCATGACACAAAAGGAAATATGTATAACTCCTATTAGCATTGTTTTATGGAATAATTCAGATATAATTAATCGTTGTTTGTATCGAAAAATTGGAAGATTTGATGCAATAAAGTATGAGAATCACCTTATTATTGATGAGTTACAATCTTCCTTCATCATCGATGGAGAAAACAAAACATTCGCAGCAACCAATTGTGGACTCACAAATCCCTACCGGATGAAAGGTGATATTATTCTTGATATAGACACCAAAAATAGTGAAAACGTCACTAAAAAACAAATTCAAGATGGGAAAAAACAATAAATTGTGGTAAAAATTTCTTCGGAGGTTACATTCGAACCTCATAATATTAAATTCCAATATGTTTTTGATTCGAAAAATCCTTCATCAACTTAAATCCTTCATTCAGTAAGGCGAAAAATCCTTCATCAACTTAAACAAGCATATCAAAGAAGTTGTCAAAATTGAAATAATTTATTTCTACTTATTGAGTGGTTATCTATTAGCAATCCTACTCTAGCAGCAAGATTGTTGTTACAAAGAAATGATGTAATGACAAAAAAAGTAAGTGGAAAATTATTAATAGCACCTTGCAAAACTACGGGAATTACAATTCAGAATATTGAATTTAAAGCAAATTTGATAAATAAGTTAGAAGTTGAAAGGATTAACGCAGAATTGGAACTCCTCGCTAGTAATCAAGAGGTGATTAATTCAGCACCGCGTCAACCAAAGGACGAACCGAACCTCTTTGGCAAGAAATCTATGGACAAGGAGAAGAAATAGTAGCACAACTAGAAAACGATTTTGACGAAGTTGCTAAATCAATACAAGAAGAAATTGAAAGTGTAAAAACACACTGGAGATTAATAGTTATCTGTGTAAGTATCATTGTGATAGCAATTGTACTTATTATTCTTAAATGGAAATTCGAATTAAAGGCCCCAATGTTATTTAGTCTCAGGTTTATATATGTTAAGAGCTGGGAGTTACAATAGAATTACAATGAATTACCATAGATATTACACCAGGTGTTCATTTGTATACAAGATAACAAAAGATTAGCGTATGAATTACCATAGGTATTACACCAGATGTTGATTTGCATACATGATAGGAGATAAAAAATAAAATAAAATGAGATTAGTTGTGAATGTGAGAACAAATTGTTAACATTTGATAGCAAATTTTAGCATATGACTAATAGATTTATATTATTATTGGAGTACTGCGATATTAAATTCGCGACAGGTGCTGCGTGTGTGTCGTAAGAAAGATTACGATGCAGTATTGGAGGGAGACAAACCTTGCCAAGCGGTGAAAACTTATTGGTACTTTATACGATACACAATATATCATTCAGCATTTCATCAACATTTTATCCTCAATTGATTGTTTTGAGTTGTATACGTTCTTGTAATAGAGTACGTGTTCTCTTCACCTTTTTCTAACGAAAATGTGATTAGCTCGGAAATTCATCTTTTAGAAGTTTTCGTAAATTATTATTAGCAAAATTCATTTAGCCTTAACCGTTTCCATTTAATCTGAAACTTGATCCATCAAAAAAAAAGATGTAGATTATTGCTTAGTATTGCTTACTTCTGCAATTGATTGAATGAAAATGCAGTCCAACAGTAAGGATAAAATGCTCGTTTTTTGATTTTAGCTGGTCTTATCTAATGTATGAATGAGTTGTGCCCTGTAGGATGTAAATAATGAACTAGTAGACAGAGCCGGATATATTTTCTTGAACTGTAAAAGTACCGGATAAATTTTTTTTTTTTTTGTTAACGATTGCTACTAGCATTGTTCCTACAATAGGAATTCATGGATGATAGTTGGTGTGATTTTCAAAACAACCGCAGTTATCGTGATTGGGATGGTGGTGACTGCTGCGCGAGTACAGTACGTGGTAGACGTGTTCGTTTGATGTTTCCCTCCTTATGCACTTCAATTCTCTGGCACTTAATAATGATACCGGTAGTTCAACAGTATTCCTTTTAGTATACCTATTTCGCTTTATTATATTAATTGTAATAAATTAATCTAAAAGGAAAGATTAAGGCAGAACAAGTTCAAAGGTCATACATTTTGTGGATTGGGGGGTGGGGGGAGGGGCAGAATTTTGAAGGAGGGAATAAAAATGGGGAAGGATTTTGGGAGACATTTTAAGTTGAAGTATGATAATGTTGGTTGATTATTGAGAAAAAGTCAATTAGAAGCTGAAAAATATTACCAAATTTGAGATTTCACGTATATATTTCGGCGCATTACGTGAGTGTAAAAGCACAATAAAACGTACAATTCAATAGGATGGCATCATCCCATCACTGAATCGATGTCGTCTGAATGCTTGTCCGGATACGTCCACAATTTCGTTAGCGGATGCAGCTTTTTTGTTACAGAATGATATATATATATATATATATATCTGGATCGAATCCGAGATTCAAATCGGCATAAACAAGTGACAATAAACCAAAAAGTATTTCATCGAAGAGCACCAAAGACTGGGAGACAGTCAAGCGATCTGTCGAAAATGCCTTGACAGTACATCAACAGCAGTTCAACAACAAGATCTGATGGTATCGATTCAAGCCTTGGCCATGTATTTAATGATTTAATTTTATAACAATAAAATTTTGTCGTATACATTTCTGCTACATAAACAAAATTTTGTCCACCTCCCATATCTTTTCTTATCCACACGGCACATTAATATAGGAAGAAAACATCCAATATGAATGGAAATGATCTCGAAATTAGACAGTAGAACTTTGAAAGTTATCGTTATCATATGGATGAGTACATGTATTATATATATACATATATTTATGTTTCCCGAAAAGTAATCCTAAGAATGATTCCCGGTTAAGATCGACAATACCGGACGACGCATTTAGTGCGTATATTAATATATAATTAAATACCTTTTGGTCGCGAAAGCGTCTCTATGCCTACTTTAACGCTACGAATATATAATTTTGTATTTTTTCTAAATATAATTTATTTTGTATTTTTTCTAAATATAATTTACGATATATAATTTTGTATTTTTTCATATTAGAAATTCAGATAATCTCTGAAGAATACTGACATTACTATTATAGGTATATCAGTTTATCGGTTGAAGAAAGATCATAAATGAAATTAAGTTTGCATTTAGCAGCCTTTGTGTTATAATGAAAAGAAAAAAAAATTATAATGAATCAGTTATAACGATTTTCAGTTATGCACAATGTGAATTAGTTAATTCATCTCCTACTCAATTTATGTCGTATTCTTCTTGTCTCCGAGGCATGGTTAAGTTATGCTAACCATTATCACATCACGATCGACCGTGCAACAATGCTTATTTGATCCATTTATTTAGAAGTGCAGCAGAGTTCCGAAGCATGGCATAAGCGACCTTAGAACCAATTTATCTGATAGTAAACTATCTTTTCTTTTCTTGGTACAGTTCCTGTTCAAACTTCTCCTTAAATCATTATTACTGCCAGCGTAGAAACACTACGAACTGTGAAGTTTAAAAGGTTTGACAATGAAAAACAATAGCAATAACCGAAAAAAATGTATCTTAAAGAATTGTAGAAGATCGGCCATGTCGAACTTAGTTTATTGATGACTTTAGTTCATTTCTTGAATGCTTTTACTCATCTCGAAAGTAATAGGACTGCAACTAATAGTAGGCCAAAAATAGTTGGAATACACTTAAGAAATTAGACTCGCCAATAAACTGCTATTTAAAATCTAAATTAGCATACATACTATGGAAAATATTAACAACTGCATCAGAAAAAATAAGGATGCATGCTCAAAATAATATGAAGAGCAGTGAAACAGAGGTAAATATCGTGACAGTACACGGAACTTTTCAGATGGTGTGGGATACAAGCTCAAAAATAAAGAAGATTAAGTTGGAAAAACTGGATAAGTGTATAAATCATAAAGTAAATGCAAGTTAAGAAATCGAAGCAAACTAATGTCTACAGTGAGAGCACTATTTACATGAAATTTAGAGAATCTTTGACAGGAAAAGTTTTAGCTAATCTTTAATCATTCATGGATAATTTTTGATTATAATTAACTAGTAAAAGAACATAAGAGCTAGCATCATTATAACAATAAAAGATTAAAAGCTAATGTCATTTATATAAAATAATCACGAGGTGCTGGTTGTCTTCGATTTTAGTGATTCTACAAAAGATTTAGTCATGACTAAAGCCTTTGCAGCTTCCGCTAACACATTTTCTTTTCCCATTAATTTCTGCATCACCTTTCTTCCTTCTACTGCTTTTTCCATTACTACGTTATCAACCTTAAACATCTAGTTTTGATGTAAATCGATTATTTTAACATATCATAAGCTTGCAAAACTTTAAAATATATGTTTAAATAAAAGTGCATAAAATTCAGATTCACACAGTACGAAGTCCATAATATTGATTTACAAAAAGAAAATGATGTGGTCGTAACACCATTATTAAATTAATTATATTCATAAAGTAACACCTAATCAAAAAAATAAAAAATTATATAACCAGCATTTCAAAGGACTTTCTGTTACATTCTGTATTTTTGCATTTGGAAAATTCACTTCTGATTCATTTCCGTGAGCTGAAAGATGAATCCCAGGAAGAATTGATGGTGGTTCAATATAGCCCATTCTCCGGTTTACAGCTTCTTCATTTTTGCCATGCTAAATAATTATTACTGTTCAATATGCATTTAGACCCGAATAATATTCATATTCACGAAATATTTTCGGATAGCATAATGCTGGCTCACGAAGCGTTTATTGCCATCAAAGTATCAAGATAATAGTCTTTAGAGGTTTAAACCACCAGCATTCTGAGTAATGTTGAAGATTGTAGAAATAAGGTGAAACTATTTCTCAAAAATTACGTGATATTTCTGACGCGGAAAAGCAAAAGGAAATGGGCAAGGCAGAAGCTAGAAATAAAAAGTCCTTATAGTAGTAGTTGACTTTGTAACTCTATCAATGAAGTATACCCCTCCCAACATAAAAACATCTGTACAATGGCGAAGCATCTTAACCAGATCACAGAAGAAAAAAGGAGAAAGCAAGCTGTGTACAACTAGGATCACAAAAGATGGGCACGATCACGCGATTGCTACTGCAACTACCATTTTGTCTCCTCGTGGAAACGTAACAAGGTCTGCTGCCCTCCCTCTGCCGTCAATCGTCGTATTTCCACAAGAGGTGAGCAGGCTAGAGGTGGCGAGAGAGAGAGGTCTATTATAATATCTTTTTATCGTATGTTCAAATCAAAATTTTGAAAAAGAAAAATAGTTTTCCAAATTTTCAAGTTAAATTAGCACTTGACAGTCGCGAATCAAGCACTACACCATCTTCGTTGTCATGCGTTCATTTCAGACAAGGTATGTATTGTTACTTATGAATGTCTGCGTTTTTGGAAAACACTCGTAAATTTTCTGCGAATGTAACATGTTTGCAAATTAACATATTCCATGCTTAATAAGTGCGCACGTTCAATTGAAATGTTGGAACACACTCGTAAATTAGCTGTCAAACTGTCAGCACTTGGTGTAGTGCGTGGTCCGCGACTGTCAAGCGCTAATTTACGAGTGTTTTCCAAATACGCAGACATTCATAAGTAGCAATACATACTTTGTCTGAAATGAACGCATGACAACGAAAATGGTGTAGTGCTTGATCCGCGACTGTCAAGCGCTAATTTACGAGTGTTTCCCAACATTTCAATTAAACATACGCAATTACTAAGCGTCGAATATGTTAGTTTGCAAATATGTTACATTCGCAGAAAATGAGAATGAGAATATAAATTAATAATCTGAAAATGTCGACATACATATGCTTTTTATTCAATTAAGTAACATTAGAAACGTGTCACCAGTCTTACAGAAAGGAAGATGTATGCAAATAGAAGAAAATAGGTAAAGTAAAAAAAAAAAAAAGTAACTACCAAGTAATTTCCTCCTATCACTAAATACATCATAATCTCTTTATAGTAGTAATTGACTTTGTAACTCTATTAATGAAGTATATCCCTCCCAACATAAAAATATCTGCACAATGGAGAAGCATCTTAGCCAGATCACAGCAGAAAAAAAAAGAGAAAGAATGTGCAAATAGGATCACAAAAGCATGATCACGGGACTACTACTACAACTGCCATTGTTATCTCCGTGTGGAAGCGTAACAAGATCTGCTCCCCTCCCTCTGCCGTCAGTCGTCGTATTTCCACGAGAGGTGAGCAGGTTAGAGGTGACGAGGGAGAGGGATCTATTATAATATCTTTTTACCTTTTATCTATTATAATATCTTCTAATATCTGTATGTTCAAATCAAAATTTCAAGTTTCTCTAATTAGTAAATAAATGATGCATATCGCAGATAGGGATTGTTTGGAGAAAAAACTGATACTCTTGGTTGATATCATTTTCAATTAGTTTGCATAATGAAATTGATAAATTTAACTGAATTTGTTGATGACAATCGATGCTACTTTAACCAAAAAAAAAGGAAAATAATAGAATTAAAAATTTTTTTGCTTATTTTATTTCTTAAATAATAATTCTATTTGTGATTAAAGAAATAAATAATTCAATTA
>SSBO01000023.1:20347-41896 GCA_005281725.1 Wuchereria bancrofti | reverse complement strand
GAATTAATCTTTAGAAATACTATGATACAATTTAAATTAGTATAATGATATAATAAACTGCATTAAATATATTATACCATTTTAAAATAAAATGACAAAACTTAAATAATCACTTAACACATATCATTAAATCACCATCTTATGATAACAATAATTGCAAATGTTATTGATTAAAATTGAAATAAATAGACATTATGTATGATTTGCTAGAATGGTACAATCTTCTTATATAACTTTTTTTTACTATTATTTTAATGCTTTCATTTATAATACTCCTTACTATTATAACAAAGAGCAAAGATATGAAATTTCTCATTGGTTATTTGCACTAATTTTATTTATTCAATCCTCAAAGAATAATTTTTTCTTCCTTTTTTTAGTCAAATAATAGTTTTATTGAATATTTGAAATTATTATGCTATCATATTTCACTGTTCTTCGGAAGATATCATAAAACTGTTCTAAGATCAATCTCCAAGTTATATGTTACCATTGTAAAATTCATCACTTTCCTCTTCGTTTTTCTTTTGTCATTTAAATAATCGTATTATTTTTGAATAATTTTAACAGATAAGAAGTAAAATGTAAATAAACTTAAACAAGAAAAAATGTTTACAATTATATAAACAATAATATTTGATTAAATTATCATCTTAAATTGAATGTTAACAATCATGCAACAATATTTTCTAATTAAACATTCATACATTACTAACTGGTAATTATAAATATTTTATTCTCATGTGTATTAATTTTAAATTTTTATTTTGGAATGAAAAAAGCTTGCAAAGGATAAAAATGGAATAATGCTTATTATTTGATAAAAGAAAATATTTGAAATAACCTGAAATTAACAATCATAATTATTCCACAATGACAGCTAGTTTACTTTAATTAAATTTATAGATAAGAAAGACTAAATAAATGAACACTAAATAGTAAATAAATGAACTTGAAATTAATTAGAGAAATTAGGTGAAAATTTTGAAAGAAAAAAATATTAAAAGCATGGTCGAAGTACAAAACAAGGAAAACAGCATTTAACGAAATTGAAGGTTCTAATCTTCCAGACTAAAGCTAAATATATTTATGAATATTATAACTTCATTAATTCAAGGGAAAATAGTTTACATGTCATTCCATTGAGTTTTTTCTCTATTTTTTTTATTTTTCAAAAACTTTAAATTTTTAAAAAGATTTTCTCTTCCGATAATTTAAAGAGTAAATTTAAATTCAGTGAAATTTACTAGAAATCTGTTTTTTTTAAACATATGTGTGATTGAATTACAAAAATTGCATATCAGTTAAAAATTAAATTTTTTAAATTAGAATTTGCTGTAACAATATTTAATGCTTTTGATTTGTTCTAAGATATGAAAATTACTTTTTAAAAGTTTATTAGTAATCCAAAAGAAAAAAAAGTTGAAATTAATTGTTTAAGTACTTGATTCAATTCAAAAATATTTAAAATATTTTCTTGTCATGAATTTTTATTATTCAAATTGCTGCAGAAAATTTTTTATTTATTTAAGCAACTTTTTCTTCTTTTTTTTTGTATTCATAAATTTTATGGCTTTCGTACAAATAAAGGGAGAGTGAAAGATTGTAATATATATAGGTGTAATAATGATGGTGAAAAAATTAAAGATAACATATATAGAAAATGTTTTTCAACTTTTTCTCATCTTTTTGGCATTTGAAAAATGAAAAAAAAAATTTTTTTTGTTTAATTTATTTTTTCTCAAATATTTTCTTTGCTCTCATATCTTTTAAATTAAAATTACTATTACTGACTTCTACATAATTATTTTATTGCATACATTGAATAACAGAAATTGTTTTTACAATTAAAAAACTTTAATAATTAAGCATAAATTAAGCATAAAAAAAGATGACAAAAGTTAAGTAAAGCATAAATTTTATTAATTTAGTATTATATAATTTTTAATTTTTTGCATTATTTTTTATTCTGTTCATTATTTATACTATTCTTTAGTTTATTTTATTGCTTTATTCACCACGCTAAGCTAAAAAATTATGCATTTCTTTCATATCATTCTATTTTCTTCATTAATTACATGGATATATGTATGTGGACCACTTCGAATGGATATCAATAATGGCGGTAATAAAATCACTACTTTAAATTTTAATTACAATTAAAATTATCAGCTAACACAAATCTTAATCAATAGCATTAATATTGTAATTTGTAGGCTGTTTTCTTCTTTTTTAAATTTTATAGCAATGTCTTTAATTTTTCAAGTATGTTGAAAGTATTTTGCAAACCTAATTAAATGAATAAAATATATTTTTGTATCATTTTCAATAATTTAATTACAATTTCAGTTCTGCCTACACCTAAAGGATTATTCCATCAGCACAAATGCCATCTCACAGCAACAGAAATGCAGCGTTGAAAGCATTTGAATTCCTCTGCAACCAATATCCGTTAATTTGCCACTCTTATCATTTCGATGATAAAGAAGGAAATGAATAAAATTGTTTAAAATCACTCATTATCTATTCTAATAAATTAGTCATTCACTTGACATTATTCATATTAATGTGTTTATTATTCATATTAATCACATTCACTTGACAATAAATAATAATACTAATAATTAATAATGATAATAGTATTTAATAATAATACTAATATTGATTAATAATTAATTATAATAAGGATAATAGCGATGACAATAACTAATAATAATGCTAATAATGATTAATAATAATAAAGATAATAATTAATAATGATAATAATATATGATATATGGTTATGATTGCAATATCACATTTATTCGCACTTTAATCATTTTTCCCACTATTAATTCTGTTTTTATGCAGAAATTTAAGTGTTAAATATTTTAAAAATTTTTTCCAAGTGCATTGTACAGAGATATGTCTGTATGGATAGATTACGCATCATTAAAGGGGCAGATTTATTTCCAGAGTATTCATAAGTTTATGCAAATAATAATAATGCAACAAAGATTGCGATGTAAATGAATTAAATATTTTTGTTTAAAAAATTTTTCACCTTCACTTCATCATTTACTTATTTATTTTTTGCAAATTTTCAAGTAGAAACTAAATTCAAGCCTATAAAAAAAGAGTTGTTTAGCTATTTTTGATAAACAAAGCAAGAAAAAGTGAATTTAATAAAATAACTTAAAATGAGGGAACATCTTGCTATCTTTTTTGCACAATATTTAATGTTAGATAAGCAATCTTTTGATCTAATTAAATTATCATCTCAATCGAAAATTGATCTATTCTAATTTTTTTTATATAATACAATATAGAATTTATAATTTAATCGATTTATTTACAAATGATCATTTTATTACAATCAAAAAAAGTATAATCAAAAAATATAAAAAAATACAACAAAAAATGCATAATCAAAAAAAGATATAAAAATATAACCAAAAAAAAGTGCAAATTAATAAGTGAAATGATTAATTTTGAATTTGTCGCAAACAGATTAGACAGACTTCATTTAAGTTCCTAATTGTTTGCATTGTCCAACTGACCCACTCCAAGTTCCATTCATACAAACTCGCCAACGACTACCTTCCACTTCTAAGTAATGGTCAGATGGACATATAAGCATTGCAATTGTTCCATGTGGGTATTTCAACGCATTCAAATTGATCAATTCCTGTGATAATAAATTGTAATTTTTATTATTTGATCATTATTTTTATTAATTAATCAACATCCTTTAAATGATATTTGAATTTTTTGCCTTAATTTTCATTTCAAGATTTTAAATCATTTTTTGTTCTTCCATTTATCTTGGAACTATTCCATAACTGTCCTATCTTAATCTTAACATAATGCAACACAAATATATTTTGTATGTAACAAATGAATGAAAAAAATTTTTTTTACAATTTAAAAGATCTAAATTTTTTCTGTGATGAATTGCTATTTTTAGCAAACAAATAATAAACAAATAATAAAATTTAAATTTCATTTGGGATAAATGAAAGAAAAAAGACTTCAAAATATGATCTTTGATTGTTTATTGATAGGAACTAAAAATTCAAATTAATAAATAATAAGTTAATTACCGGATTATAAGCAATGTATGGAATTGATAATTTTGGTGGCGAACATGGCGCAATTTTGTAACGGAAAAAATTACATCCCTCTAAAATGTTTGGTAGAAATGACATTAAAAATTTACAATCTAATGTCGCGAAACTCGAAATAATCTCGCGAACCTCACCAAATATATCAATAAAACATTAATCCATAATACTAAATTTCGTTTTAATTGAACATTAGAAATGTAAAACTGTTTCAAATTATACATCATGTAAGCAATCATTATTTCATCACTCATCTTCCCATTGTACTTGAGCTTATCTGCTTGTCCCGACATTTTATCTGTTAACAAAGGGTATGTACATTGTTTAATATGTTAAAAATTACTCCTTTGTTCCAAATCAAATTTGCTTGCAATGTCGAAATATTGTAAGGTCTTTTAAGCTGATAGTCATCCTTTGGCAAGCTACAATATTAAAACCCATCTCTTACTATATAAAGAGCAAAGATCATTTGATAGTCCTTACTTAATAATCATGCTCTTGTTGCAAGTCAATGCCCACTATATAAGGATTTAAATCCTTTGTCTCAATCAGTTCTAACAGTTTTTTGCTTACCCAGTAAGCTACGATTCAGCTGCTCTCTCTCCCACAATTCCATTCATTTCACCATCAATATATTCGTTCATCCATTTTCTTCATCTCATTCGTAGATATTCTGCGAAATTATCAGTATTGTTGATATAGATTAATATCTATATATTGTGGGTGTTAGCCAAATAAAATCGTTACAACAGACCTATCATTCAACGCATTCATCTACACCAACTACAATAACAAACAAAGAAGGACTTTGAGCATACGAAAATTATATTCAGACTGAATCCCAACTTTCACAACATCTAGTAAGATTGCTTAATCTAATAATTCTCTAAAGAAAGTCAATCCGAAAGTTATTGAACATCTGTTTCATTGTTTCATAACATCAAAAAGAAAAATCGGTGAAAATAATATTATATTAAAATTAAAAGAGACAAATATTGCTTTAGTCGAGTAAAAAAAAAACATTAAACAATGCACATACATACCCTTTATCCAACATAAAATCCTTTGTTATCAGATGAAAATGTCTAGACAAGCAGATAAGCTCAACTACAATGGGAAGATGAGTGTTGGAATAATGATTGCTTACATGATGTATAATTTCCAATGTTTTTTTTTCTAATGTTTAATTAAAACGAATTTTAGTACTATGAATTAATACAATTTTATTTGATATATTTTGTAAGTTATTTGGAGGTTGGCGAGATTATTTCGAGTTCCGCGACAATTATACGTTGCTATAATCGTAATATTTATATCATTAGCTTAAAATGAAGATAAAATTACTGAACTTAGGTAGTTTTTTAAATTCTCGAGAAACCCTCTCAAATTAAATCCTGCATTTAACAATAACATAACGATAAGACATGAGACAATGTGTCAAAATTTTGGAAAATAACTTTATCATTTCACTATTTCAATGCCGAAGGAATGATTAATAGTTATTTCACTTCATGTGACAAAGAAAATGAGAAATAAAATTAGATAACAAGCAAAATTTTAAGTGAAATATTGAAAAAGTTTGAATGGAACACGGAAAAGGCAGAAGCAGAGTTACTAGCAGTTAATGTCACATAATTTGATAGTATTCAAAATTCATAAATTGATAATATTCAAAAAAAAAAACACTAACCTCCTATGACATTTGCAATTAATCCATATGCTAATATNGCAAAGGATAAAAATGGAATAATGCTTATTATTTGATAAAAGAAAATATTTGAAATAACCTGAAATTAACAATCATAATTATTCCACAATGACAGCTAGTTTACTTTAATTAAATTTATAGATAAGAAAGACTAAATAAATGAACACTAAATAGTAAATAAATGAACTTGAAATTAATTAGAGAAATTAGGTGAAAATTTTGAAAGAAAAAAATATTAAAAGCATGGTCGAAGTACAAAACAAGGAAAACAGCATTTAACGAAATTGAAGGTTCTAATCTTCCAGACTAAAGCTAAATATATTTATGAATATTATAACTTCATTAATTCAAGGGAAAATAGTTTACATGTCATTCCATTGAGTTTTTTCTCTATTTTTTTTATTTTTCAAAAACTTTAAATTTTTAAAAAGATTTTCTCTTCCGATAATTTAAAGAGTAAATTTAAATTCAGTGAAATTTACTAGAAATCTGTTTTTTTTAAACATATGTGTGATTGAATTACAAAAATTGCATATCAGTTAAAAATTAAATTTTTTAAATTAGAATTTGCTGTAACAATATTTAATGCTTTTGATTTGTTCTAAGATATGAAAATTACTTTTTAAAAGTTTATTAGTAATCCAAAAGAAAAAAAAGTTGAAATTAGTTTAAGTATTTGATTCAATTCAAAAATATTTAAAATATTTTCTTGTCTTTTATTATTCAAATCGTTGCAGAAAATTTTTTATTTATTTAAGCAACTTTTTCTTTTTTTTTTTGTATTCATAAATTTTATGGCTTTCGTACAAATAAAGGGAGAGTGAAAGATTGTAATATATATAGGTGTAATAATGATGGTGAAAAAATTAAAGATAACATATATAGAAAATGTTTTTCAACTTTTTCTCATCTTTTTGGCATTTGAAAAATGAAAAAAAAAATTTTTTTTGTTTAATTTATTTTTTCTCAAATATTTTCTTTGCTCTCATATCTTTTAAATTAAAATTACTATTACTGACTTCTACATAATTATTTTATTGCATACATTGAATAACAGAAATTGTTTTTACAATTAAAAAACTTTAATAATTAAGCATAAATTAAGCATAAAAAAAGATGACAAAAGTTAAGTAAAGCATAAATTTTATTAATTTAGTATTATATAATTTTTAATTTTTTGCATTATTTTTTATTCTGTTCATTATTTATACTATTCTTTAGTTTATTTTATTGCTTTATTCACCACGCTAAGCTAAAAAATTATGCATTTCTTTCATATCATTCTATTTTCTTCATTAATTACATGGATATATGTATGTGGACCACTTCGAATGGATATCAATAATGGCGGTAATAAAATCACTACTTTAAATTTTAATTACAATTAAAATTATCAGCTAACACAAATCTTAATCAATAGCATTAATATTGTAATTTGTAGGCTGTTTTCTTCTTTTTTAAATTTTATAGCAATGTCTTTAATTTTTCAAGTATGTTGAAAGTATTTTGCAAACCTAATTAAATGAATAAAATATATTTTTGTATCATTTTCAATAATTTAATTACAATTTCAGTTCTGCCTACACCTAAAGGATTATTCCATCAGCACAAATGCCATCTCACAGCAACAGAAATGCAGCGTTGAAAGCATTTGAATTCCTCTGCAACCAATATCCGTTAATTTGCCACTCTTATCATTTCGATGATAAAGAAGGAAATGAATAAAATTGTTTAAAATCACTCATTATCTATTCTAATAAATTAGTCATTCACTTGACATTATTCATATTAATGTGTTTATTATTCATATTAATCACATTCACTTGACAATAAATAATAATACTAATAATTAATAATGATAATAGTATTTAATAATAATACTAATATTGATTAATAATTAATTATAATAAGGATAATAGCGATGACAATAACTAATAATAATGCTAATAATGATTAATAATAATAAAGATAATAATTAATAATGATAATAATATATGATATATGGTTATGATTGCAATATCACATTTATTCGCACTTTAATCATTTTTCCCACTATTAATTCTGTTTTTATGCAGAAATTTAAGTGTTAAATATTTTAAAAATTTTTTCCAAGTGCATTGTACAGAGATATGTCTGTATGGATAGATTACGCATCATTAAAGGGGNTATTCATAAATTTTATGGCTTTCGTACAAATAAAGGGAGAGTGAAAGATTGTAATATATATAGGTGTAATAATGATGGTGAAAAAATTAAAGATAACATATATAGAAAATGTTTTTCAACTTTTTCTCATCTTTTTGGCATTTGAAAAATGAAAAAAAAAATTTTTTTTGTTTAATTTATTTTTTCTCAAATATTTTCTTTGCTCTCATATCTTTTAAATTAAAATTACTATTACTGACTTCTACATAATTATTTTATTGCATACATTGAATAACAGAAATTGTTTTTACAATTAAAAAACTTTAATAATTAAGCATAAATTAAGCATAAAAAAAGATGACAAAAGTTAAGTAAAGCATAAATTTTATTAATTTAGTATTATATAATTTTTAATTTTTTGCATTATTTTTTATTCTGTTCATTATTTATACTATTCTTTAGTTTATTTTATTGCTTTATTCACCACGCTAAGCTAAAAAATTATGCATTTCTTTCATATCATTCTATTTTCTTCATTAATTACATGGATATATGTATGTGGACCACTTCGAATGGATATCAATAATGGCGGTAATAAAATCACTACTTTAAATTTTAATTACAATTAAAATTATCAGCTAACACAAATCTTAATCAATAGCATTAATATTGTAATTTGTAGGCTGTTTTCTTCTTTTTTAAATTTTATAGCAATGTCTTTAATTTTTCAAGTATGTTGAAAGTATTTTGCAAACCTAATTAAATGAATAAAATATATTTTTGTATCATTTTCAATAATTTAATTACAATTTCAGTTCTGCCTACACCTAAAGGATTATTCCATCAGCACAAATGCCATCTCACAGCAACAGAAATGCAGCGTTGAAAGCATTTGAATTCCTCTGCAACCAATATCCGTTAATTTGCCACTCTTATCATTTCGATGATAAAGAAGGAAATGAATAAAATTGTTTAAAATCACTCATTATCTATTCTAATAAATTAGTCATTCACTTGACATTATTCATATTAATGTGTTTATTATTCATATTAATCACATTCACTTGACAATAAATAATAATACTAATAATTAATAATGATAATAGTATTTAATAATAATACTAATATTGATTAATAATTAATTATAATAAGGATAATAGCGATGACAATAACTAATAATAATGCTAATAATGATTAATAATAATAAAGATAATAATTAATAATGATAATAATATATGATATATGGTTATGATTGCAATATCACATTTATTCGCACTTTAATCATTTTTCCCACTATTAATTCTGTTTTTATGCAGAAATTTAAGTGTTAAATATTTTAAAAATTTTTTCCAAGTGCATTGTACAGAGATATGTCTGTATGGATAGATTACGCATCATTAAAGGGGCAGATTTATTTCCAGAGTATTCATAAGTTTATGCAAATAATAATAATGCAACAAAGATTGCGATGTAAATGAATTAAATATTTTTGTTTAAAAAATTTTTCACCTTCACTTCATCATTTACTTATTTATTTTTTGCAAATTTTCAAGTAGAAACTAAATTCAAGCCTATAAAAAAAGAGTTGTTTAGCTATTTTTGATAAACAAAGCAAGAAAAAGTGAATTTAATAAAATAACTTAAAATGAGGGAACATCTTGCTATCTTTTTTGCACAATATTTAATGTTAGATAAGCAATCTTTTGATCTAATTAAATTATCATCTCAATCGAAAATTGATCTATTCTAATTTTTTTTATATAATACAATATAGAATTTATAATTTAATCGATTTATTTACAAATGATCATTTTATTACAATCAAAAAAAGTATAATCAAAAAATATAAAAAAATACAACAAAAAATGCATAATCAAAAAAAGATATAAAAATATAACCAAAAAAAAGTGCAAATTAATAAGTGAAATGATTAATTTTGAATTTGTCGCAAACAGATTAGACAGACTTCATTTAAGTTCCTAATTGTTTGCATTGTCCAACTGACCCACTCCAAGTTCCATTCATACAAACTCGCCAACGACTACCTTCCACTTCTAAGTAATGGTCAGATGGACATATAAGCATTGCAATTGTTCCATGTGGGTATTTCAACGCATTCAAATTGATCAATTCCTGTGATAATAAATTGTAATTTTTATTATTTGATCATTATTTTTATTAATTAATCAACATCCTTTAAATGATATTTGAATTTTTTGCCTTAATTTTCATTTCAAGATTTTAAATCATTTTTTGTTCTTCCATTTATCTTGGAACTATTCCATAACTGTCCTATCTTAATCTTAACATAATGCAACACAAATATATTTTGTATGTAACAAATGAATGAAAAAAATTTTTTTTACAATTTAAAAGATCTAAATTTTTTCTGTGATGAATTGCTATTTTTAGCAAACAAATAATAAACAAATAATAAAATTTAAATTTCATTTGGGANTCTGCCTACACCTAAAGGATTATTCCATCAGCACAAATGCCATCTCACAGCAACAGAAATGCAGCGTTGAAAGCATTTGAATTCCTCTGCAACCAATATCCGTTAATTTGCCACTCTTATCATTTCGATGATAAAGAAGGAAATGAATAAAATTGTTTAAAATCACTCATTATCTATTCTAATAAATTAGTCATTCACTTGACATTATTCATATTAATGTGTTTATTATTCATATTAATCACATTCACTTGACAATAAATAATAATACTAATAATTAATAATGATAATAGTATTTAATAATAATACTAATATTGATTAATAATTAATTATAATAAGGATAATAGCGATGACAATAACTAATAATAATGCTAATAATGATTAATAATAATAAAGATAATAATTAATAATGATAATAATATATGATATATGGTTATGATTGCAATATCACATTTATTCGCACTTTAATCATTTTTCCCACTATTAATTCTGTTTTTATGCAGAAATTTAAGTGTTAAATATTTTAAAAATTTTTTCCAAGTGCATTGTACAGAGATATGTCTGTATGGATAGATTACGCATCATTAAAGGGGCAGATTTATTTCCAGAGTATTCATAAGTTTATGCAAATAATAATAATGCAACAAAGATTGCGATGTAAATGAATTAAATATTTTTGTTTAAAAAATTTTTCACCTTCACTTCATCATTTACTTATTTATTTTTTGCAAATTTTCAAGTAGAAACTAAATTCAAGCCTATAAAAAAAGAGTTGTTTAGCTATTTTTGATAAACAAAGCAAGAAAAAGTGAATTTAATAAAATAACTTAAAATGAGGGAACATCTTGCTATCTTTTTTGCACAATATTTAATGTTAGATAAGCAATCTTTTGATCTAATTAAATTATCATCTCAATCGAAAATTGATCTATTCTAATTTTTTTTATATAATACAATATAGAATTTATAATTTAATCGATTTATTTACAAATGATCATTTTATTACAATCAAAAAAAGTATAATCAAAAAATATAAAAAAATACAACAAAAAATGCATAATCAAAAAAAGATATAAAAATATAACCAAAAAAAAGTGCAAATTAATAAGTGAAATGATTAATTTTGAATTTGTCGCAAACAGATTAGACAGACTTCATTTAAGTTCCTAATTGTTTGCATTGTCCAACTGACCCACTCCAAGTTCCATTCATACAAACTCGCCAACGACTAC
Source organism: Wuchereria bancrofti (assembly GCA_005281725.1). NCBI lineage: Eukaryota > Metazoa > Nematoda > Chromadorea > Rhabditida > Onchocercidae > Wuchereria > Wuchereria bancrofti. The sequence goes on along the minus strand of SSBO01000023.1, from coordinate 30,253 downwards.
CTTCCACTTCTAAGTAATGGTCAGATGGACATATAAGCATTGCAATTGTTCCATGTGGGTATTTCAACGCATTCAAATTGATCAATTCCTGTGATAATAAATTGTAATTTTTATTATTTGATCATTATTTTTATTAATTAATCAACATCCTTTAAATGATATTTGAATTTTTTGCCTTAATTTTCATTTCAAGATTTTAAATCATTTTTTGTTCTTCCATTTATCTTGGAACTATTCCATAACTGTCCTATCTTAATCTTAACATAATGCAACACAAATATATTTTGTATGTAACAAATGAATGAAAAAAATTTTTTTTACAATTTAAAAGATCTAAATTTTTTCTGTGATGAATTGCTATTTTTAGCAAACAAATAATAAACAAATAATAAAATTTAAATTTCATTTGGGATAAATGAAAGAAAAAAGACTTCAAAATATGATCTTTGATTGTTTATTGATAGGAACTAAAAATTCAAATTAATAAATAATAAGTTAATTACCGGATTATAAGCAATGTATGGAATTGATAATTTTGGTGGCGAACATGGCGCAATTTTGTAACGGAAAAAATTACATCCCTCTAAAATGTTTGGTAGAAATGACATTAAAAATTTACAATCTAATGTCGCGAAACTCGAAATAATCTCGCGAACCTCACCAAATATATCAATAAAACATTAATCCATAATACTAAATTTCGTTTTAATTGAACATTAGAAATGTAAAACTGTTTCAAATTATACATCATGTAAGCAATCATTATTTCATCACTCATCTTCCCATTATACTTGAGCTTATCTGCTTGTCCCGACATTTTTATCTGTTAACAAAGGGTATGTACATTGTTTAATATGTTAAAAATTACTCCTTTGTTCCAAATCAAATTCGCTTGTAATGTCGAAATATTGTAAGGTCTTTTAAGCTGATAGTCATCCTTTGGCAAGCTACAATATTAAAACCCATCTCTTACTATATAAAGAGCAAAGATCATTTGATAGTTCCTTACTTAATAATCATGCTCTTGTTGCAAGTCAATGCCCACTATATAAGGATTTAAATCCTTTGTCTCAATCAGTTCTAACAGTTTTTTGCTTACCCAGTAAGCTACGATTCAGCTGCTCTCTCTCCCACAATTCCATTCATTTCACCATCAATATATTCGTTCATCCATTTTCTTCATCTCATTCGTAGATATTCTGCGAAATTATCAGTATTGTTGATATAGATTAATATCTATATATTGTGGGTGTTAGCCAAATAAAATCGTTACAACAGACCTATCATTCAACGCATTCATCTACACCAACTACAATAACAAACAAAGAAGGACTTTGAGCATACGAAAATTATATTCAGACTGAATCCCAACTTTCACAACATCTAGTAAGATTGCTTAATCTAATAATTCTCTAAAGAAAGTCAATCCGAAAGTTATTGAACATCTGTTTCATTGTTTCATAACATCAAAAAGAAAAATCGGTGAAAATAATATTATATTAAAATTAAAAGAGACAAATATTGCTTTAGTCGAGTAAAAAAAAAACATTAAACAATGCACATACATACCCTTTATCCAACATAAAATCCTTTGTTATCAGATGAAAATGTCTAGACAAGCAGATAAGCTCAACTACAATGGGAAGATGAGTGTTGGAATAATGATTGCTTACATGATGTATAATTTCCAATGTTTTTTTTTCTAATGTTTAATTAAAACGAATTTTAGTACTATGAATTAATACAATTTTATTTGATATATTTTGTAAGTTATTTGGAGGTTGGCGAGATTATTTCGAGTTCCGCGACAATTATACGTTGCTATAATCGTAATATTTATATCATTAGCTTAAAATGAAGATAAAATTACTGAACTTAGGTAGTTTTTTAAATTCTCGAGAAACCCTCTCAAATTAAATCCTGCATTTAACAATAACATAACGATAAGACATGAGACAATGTGTCAAAATTTTGGAAAATAACTTTATCATTTCACTATTTCAATGCCGAAGGAATGATTAATAGTTATTTCACTTCATGTGACAAAGAAAATGAGAAATAAAATTAGATAACAAGCAAAATTTTAAGTGAAATATTGAAAAAGTTTGAATGGAACACGGAAAAGGCAGAAGCAGAGTTACTAGCAGTTAATGTCACATAATTTGATAGTATTCAAAATTCATAAATTGATAATATTCAAAAAAAAAAACACTAACCTCCTATGACATTTGCAATTAATCCATATGCTAATATGTTGTAAACAATCATTTTGATGGATTTTTGCTACAGTCTGAAAAGAAGTGAATGCTTTTCTGGTAAGATAAGCAAAACAATCATTTATTCCGTTAATTTCATTTATAATATCAAGTTAATATCAGAAAAAAAATTTTTTTTGTTCATTTATCAAAAATGATATTTGAATAAATTTCCCCAAACATTATTTTCATAACAATTTGAAATATTGAACTAAAGCAACAAAATATGAGAGGTAAGATAATTGTTAATAGATTAAAAAGCATGTAATAAACCAAAGATAACAAACATCTAATCAATTATCATATCTAATCAAATCATTTCAATAATAATAAAATTGAATGTTTATAGATCACTTTTTCATCAGATTTGCAGCAAAAATATGTCTACCATTTATTAAAGAATTAAATAGACATTTGCAACATATAAAAGTATAACACTATTTATCTGAAATACAACGGTCAAATCGGAAATAACCAGTTTTTCATATTTTTGCATCATGTAATTACNATTCATTTCACCATCAATATATTCGTTCATCCATTTTCTTCATCTCATTCGTAGATATTCTGCGAAATTATCAGTATTGTTGATATAGATTAATATCTATATATTGTGGGTGTTAGCCAAATAAAATCGTTACAACAGACCTATCATTCAACGCATTCATCTACACCAACTACAATAACAAACAAAGAAGGACTTTGAGCATACGAAAATTATATTCAGACTGAATCCCAACTTTCACAACATCTAGTAAGATTGCTTAATCTAATAATTCTCTAAAGAAAGTCAATCCGAAAGTTATTGAACATCTGTTTCATTGTTTCATAACATCAAAAAGAAAAATCGGTGAAAATAATATTATATTAAAATTAAAAGAGACAAATATTGCTTTAGTCGAGTAAAAAAAAAACATTAAACAATGCACATACATACCCTTTATCCAACATAAAATCCTTTGTTATCAGATGAAAATGTCTAGACAAGCAGATAAGCTCAACTACAATGGGAAGATGAGTGTTGGAATAATGATTGCTTACATGATGTATAATTTCCAATGTTTTTTTTTCTAATGTTTAATTAAAACGAATTTTAGTACTATGAATTAATACAATTTTATTTGATATATTTTGTAAGTTATTTGGAGGTTGGCGAGATTATTTCGAGTTCCGCGACAATTATACGTTGCTATAATCGTAATATTTATATCATTAGCTTAAAATGAAGATAAAATTACTGAACTTAGGTAGTTTTTTAAATTCTCGAGAAACCCTCTCAAATTAAATCCTGCATTTAACAATAACATAACGATAAGACATGAGACAATGTGTCAAAATTTTGGAAAATAACTTTATCATTTCACTATTTCAATGCCGAAGGAATGATTAATAGTTATTTCACTTCATGTGACAAAGAAAATGAGAAATAAAATTAGATAACAAGCAAAATTTTAAGTGAAATATTGAAAAAGTTTGAATGGAACACGGAAAAGGCAGAAGCAGAGTTACTAGCAGTTAATGTCACATAATTTGATAGTATTCAAAATTCATAAATTGATAATATTCAAAAAAAAAAACACTAACCTCCTATGACATTTGCAATTAATCCATATGCTAATATGTTGTAAACAATCATTTTGATGGATTTTTGCTACAGTCTGAAAAGAAGTGAATGCTTTTCTGGTAAGATAAGCAAAACAATCATTTATTCCGTTAATTTCATTTATAATATCAAGTTAATATCAGAAAAAAAATTTTTTTTGTTCATTTATCAAAAATGATATTTGAATAAATTTCCCCAAACATTATTTTCATAACAATTTGAAATATTGAACTAAAGCAACAAAATATGAGAGGTAAGATAATTGTTAATAGATTAAAAAGCATGTAATAAACCAAAGATAACAAACATCTAATCAATTATCATATCTAATCAAATCATTTCAATAATAATAAAATTGAATGTTTATAGATCACTTTTTCATCAGATTTGCAGCAAAAATATGTCTACCATTTATTAAAGAATTAAATAGACATTTGCAACATATAAAAGTATAACACTATTTATCTGAAATACAACGGTCAAATCGGAAATAACCAGTTTTTCATATTTTTGCATCATGTAATTACTGAATTAAATGAGTGGTAAAAGTTATATACTTGATTTCAAATAGTTATCATTTTATTTACTTACTTCCTGCTAGGCTTTTTTTCTAATCGACCATTTGATTATATTCTTATATTATCATCCTATATACAATTTTATTTCTCATAAAAAAAAAATTATTTGTTGACAAAAATTTGCACAATTATTTCCAGCTGCTTTCTAATTTTTTTGATAATTTATTTCATTAATAATGTTTTATTAAAGAGCAGAATGAGTTTATATCATTTGGTCCTAAAATCCGATATTAATAATTAGTAAAACAAAGACAATGTAATTTATTAGCAAATATTAACCATTATCTAATTAAATGAGTGANAAATCGGTGAAAATAATATTATATTAAAATTAAAAGAGACAAATATTGCTTTAGTCGAGTAAAAAAAAAACATTAAACAATGCACATACATACCCTTTATCCAACATAAAATCCTTTGTTATCAGATGAAAATGTCTAGACAAGCAGATAAGCTCAACTACAATGGGAAGATGAGTGTTGGAATAATGATTGCTTACATGATGTATAATTTCCAATGTTTTTTTTTCTAATGTTTAATTAAAACGAATTTTAGTACTATGAATTAATACAATTTTATTTGATATATTTTGTAAGTTATTTGGAGGTTGGCGAGATTATTTCGAGTTCCGCGACAATTATACGTTGCTATAATCGTAATATTTATATCATTAGCTTAAAATGAAGATAAAATTACTGAACTTAGGTAGTTTTTTAAATTCTCGAGAAACCCTCTCAAATTAAATCCTGCATTTAACAATAACATAACGATAAGACATGAGACAATGTGTCAAAATTTTGGAAAATAACTTTATCATTTCACTATTTCAATGCCGAAGGAATGATTAATAGTTATTTCACTTCATGTGACAAAGAAAATGAGAAATAAAATTAGATAACAAGCAAAATTTTAAGTGAAATATTGAAAAAGTTTGAATGGAACACGGAAAAGGCAGAAGCAGAGTTACTAGCAGTTAATGTCACATAATTTGATAGTATTCAAAATTCATAAATTGATAATATTCAAAAAAAAAAACACTAACCTCCTATGACATTTGCAATTAATCCATATGCTAATATGTTGTAAACAATCATTTTGATGGATTTTTGCTACAGTCTGAAAAGAAGTGAATGCTTTTCTGGTAAGATAAGCAAAACAATCATTTATTCCGTTAATTTCATTTATAATATCAAGTTAATATCAGAAAAAAAATTTTTTTTGTTCATTTATCAAAAATGATATTTGAATAAATTTCCCCAAACATTATTTTCATAACAATTTGAAATATTGAACTAAAGCAACAAAATATGAGAGGTAAGATAATTGTTAATAGATTAAAAAGCATGTAATAAACCAAAGATAACAAACATCTAATCAATTATCATATCTAATCAAATCATTTCAATAATAATAAAATTGAATGTTTATAGATCACTTTTTCATCAGATTTGCAGCAAAAATATGTCTACCATTTATTAAAGAATTAAATAGACATTTGCAACATATAAAAGTATAACACTATTTATCTGAAATACAACGGTCAAATCGGAAATAACCAGTTTTTCATATTTTTGCATCATGTAATTACTGAATTAAATGAGTGGTAAAAGTTATATACTTGATTTCAAATAGTTATCATTTTATTTACTTACTTCCTGCTAGGCTTTTTTTCTAATCGACCATTTGATTATATTCTTATATTATCATCCTATATACAATTTTATTTCTCATAAAAAAAAAATTATTTGTTGACAAAAATTTGCACAATTATTTCCAGCTGCTTTCTAATTTTTTTGATAATTTATTTCATTAATAATGTTTTATTAAAGAGCAGAATGAGTTTATATCATTTGGTCCTAAAATCCGATATTAATAATTAGTAAAACAAAGACAATGTAATTTATTAGCAAATATTAACCATTATCTAATTAAATGAGTGATAAGAGTGAATCCCATTAATAATATCATTTGCATATTTGATAATCAAAGCAAAAAGTGATTGTTGAGGACACTTGTAAACATACTGCTTTGATTCAAGTTTAATAAATTCTTAGATATACTCAGGAATCATTGATAATTAAACTAATTACTCTGATGATTGTACATCAAATAGATGGTTAATAAGCGCAAGTGTGCTTTTTGATAAAGGAATTTACATCAACCATTGATATACTATTGTTTAAACAACTAAATTTTAAAAAATAGAATTTTCCTAGAAGATCAATTACTTAAGATGAAAATGCAATGTGATATTTGACCAAATGAATGAGACAATAGGGCTGTAACTTTTCAGTGATTAAAATTTTAGTTTATTATTATTCAAAGGCAAAAGTATGCATAAGTTCCGGGCCAGAATTACAATTAGCCAAAGCAATTTAAACATGGCTATTATGGAACTCATCGTAATTTCATACAGGTAGAACCAGAAGGTGTTGAAAAAATTTTTATCAATCGAAAAGATTTTTTTTTTTACCTTTTTTTTGTATACATTATAATTAGTCAATATGAAACGAAAAGTTAATAATTCTAATTTGGAATTGAAAATAAGGCAACAAAAGATTTTTTGTGATTAATTGAGGTAAAATGATAATTCAAATTATTATCGCTTTATCCTTATCAACACATTTTCCCAAAGTTGGCTTCCATATGCTACCTGTACATTTAGATTTCGCATTACCAAGAAGACGTTGTCCAGGTTGACATACAACGGTTATTATGGTACCAATATCAATTTTTGGTGGCTGAAAACTTCATGTTCTTTTAAAAATTATTTCGTAGAAAACAGATAAAAGTGATAAATTAAAGCTTAATGATGCAACAATGATTGTCGTAAAGACGACACCTTTAAATTACATTCAAATCCTAATATTTTATTGCCAGATGTCTGATAAGTCAATCACTGAATAATTTCGCATTTGTAATCAATCTATGTCTAGATCTTTAGGCCATTATGCTAATTACTTCCTTCTCACACAATAAAAAACCCTTTGTTAGCAATCTTTGTTTTACATCAATCAAATGTTCTCCGCCGGATTTCCAGTTGTCAGTTTAGTTCGGTATATAAATTAACCAACCATCCCCACTACCATTCATTCTACGTTTCTGGGTGATTTTTGATAATATTTTAGTGTTTTATAATTATATTATATGTATTTGTTGCGCGTTGTTATAATGTTGATTTGTTGGTTTAATTACCCAAGTTTGAGGCAAAATAAAATATCTGGCAGTTAATACATTCCACGACAAATTCTATAAACTCATTGAATCTGCTAAATGTGTAATTGACGTACAAACTTGGACGTACAAACTTGGGTAATAAACTCATCGAATCTGCTAAATGCGTAATTGACGTACAAACCAAGCATTATTCACCGATGAAAAATTAAATTACTACAGTTTGCTTCCGGAATGCTTGGAAGTTTGATTTCGGGACACTTAAATAATATGAAAAAAAAGCCTGCAGAAAACGTCAAACACACAGTTTTGCACAGATTCCAATCAGTCTATCAAATTTCATTGAAAAAAGCGATGAAATGATTATACAGGAAATAAAAAGCAAATAGAATTTGCATAAATAATTTAATCACATTTTATTGAGATGGAAAAAAAAGGATAAACCATGAAAAGCCTATAGTATAGGAGGGTAATGAAGGATTTTAAGGATTATAAATTTCATTATATTAAACACTTCAGTTTTATTTAAAGTGAAAATTTCTCAAAAGTCCTTTTCTTCAAAATTCAGTCAAGTTTCAGCGGAATAAAAATTGCTTGTCACAATTCAATATCCAGTTTTTTGACATTTTATAAAGATGTTGAATGTTAAGTAGTTTCATAAAATGCAACACTTACCTTAACAACTTATGTGATCATAAATTTATCGCACGTAGGATTAATATGTACAGTAATTTCAGAGGATGCATTAACGGAATAATCAATTACAAGCAAATTACATTTCGACATGTACAATAGATTAATTTGACGAAAAGCAATTCTGCAATATCACGTTTCACAGGAATTTTATAGAAAAATAATTTCACAGAAATTATTAGTAACCAATTCTTCAAAGCATGAAAATTCCTTTTTTAGATAACTTATACTATACTGGAGCAAAGTAATTTTAAAACAATAAATGCAGCTAAACTTCATATATGCTATTACATCCGAAATTCCAAATTCCACGTACAAAGTAAAGAATTTTAAGCATTACGACTTCAAAAATCATTATGACTTCAAACACATTAGCAAGAATCAATTAAAACCGGCAGTACCATCGCTATCAATATCATTTAAAAATTGTGCACGTTCCTCACTACTCAATGTTGAAATTAAATCAACCGCTTGCTCTGCAAGACGTCGATTAGCTGCTTGCCGCAATCGTAACATATATTGTCGTATTTGATCCGGAGTACTACGACTGAAATACGTTTCTAATTTCTCAATTGCAACATTTCGATCCAATGAATTCGGCAACATTTGTGATGTAACTGTGTTTACCAATAAGCCTATAATATATTTATTAAATTTCTTTGCAAAAAATAAATAAAGCAAACCAGTATTTTTGAATTTAGTTCGTTCATACAGGATATGAGTATCAATATTTTGAGTAATCAAAAAGTAAAGAATACTAACTCAGCGCCACGAAAGAAACAGTGCTTTCAAGGAACCTTCTTGCAACTATGAAGTAGCATATATCAAAATATATTGAAAAGGTGAAAGAAACTTGGACTTAGACATTCAACGGTCAATTAAACGTTTTTCTTTTTAATCATATATAAAATGAAAAATTAAATTATCGAACAATTCATATTGCAATCTTGTCCTCTGGGATAAAAGTTAATCAGTGTAGATGAAAATAAGAGTCAGCAAACTACTTGTAAATTTCAAACAATCTTGATTGTCAAAAAATCAAGCCTGAGATAACAGGTATAAAAGCTAAATTACTGAAAAAAGAAGATAATGACATAGTATTCATCAAAAGTTTTTCTTATTCTAATTCATATAATTCTAAAACTATATTGAAAAATAGAAGTTTGCAAAAACTTACCTGATTCTAAATTGGAGCTGCTGGGAAAATGCAATTCTTCGGTGCTAATAATTGTAGTGCTAACACCATTTGGACTTCCCATCGCTGTAGATGTTCCTGTTGATGTTTCCGGTTCAATTTTCATTTCCAAATTTTGCTTCTCATTGTGAGGAAAACTTGCAGCTGGATTCAAAAAAACTTGCTTCAAATAATTTGTATAGTTACCGGATTCATCAGGTGATTCAAATTCCTGAATTGAAGAAATAAATCAAGTTACTTGAAAATACATATACGTCAAACATTATATTTTTGTTAAAGCACCAAAGGGAAAATAAGAATTGAAAGAAATGAATTAAAAAACTAACACTTTTTGGTACTTTTAATCGTTCCTCACCACCATTTGAAGTTTTGGAAATTTCTAACAAACGTTTAAGTTTATTCGGAGCT
>SSBO01000023.1:6374-20219 GCA_005281725.1 Wuchereria bancrofti | reverse complement strand
CTACATAATCTGTTCTAATTTTTATTTTTCGCATTTCTTTTTAATTTCTTTCTTTCCTAAAATATATGAAAAAAAAANAAGATAATGACATAGTATTCATCAAAAGTTTTTCTTATTCTAATTCATATAATTCTAAAACTATATTGAAAAATAGAAGTTTGCAAAAACTTACCTGATTCTAAATTGGAGCTGCTGGGAAAATGCAATTCTTCGGTGCTAATAATTGTAGTGCTAACACCATTTGGACTTCCCATCGCTGTAGATGTTCCTGTTGATGTTTCCGGTTCAATTTTCATTTCCAAATTTTGCTTCTCATTGTGAGGAAAACTTGCAGCTGGATTCAAAAAAACTTGCTTCAAATAATTTGTATAGTTACCGGATTCATCAGGTGATTCAAATTCCTGAATTGGAAAAAGAAATCAAGTTACTTGAAAATACATATACGTCAAACGGTTAAAGCACCAAAGGGAAAATAAGAATTGAAAGAAATGAATTAAAAAACTAACACTTTTTGGTACTTTTAATCGTTCCTCACCACCATTTGAAGTTTTGGAAATTTCTAACAAACGTTTAAGTTTATTCGGAGCTGCCGGGCCAGCTGCTTGTTGATCTAAAACTCCGATGATAATTGTTTTGTACTAACATTTTGATTGAAAAGCAAAAAAGATTTATCACTACATAATCTGTTCTAATTTTTATTTTTCGCATTTCTTTTTAATTTCTTTCTTTCCTAAAATATATGAAAAAAAAAAACAAAAACGCGAAGTATTCATAATTGTATAACTCTGCTAAACTGTATAAAATGTTGTCATAATGAGTTTTTTTATCTTATGTCTAAAAAATGTGCCACACATGTGAATAAATACATCTGTAAATGTCATAATTTAATAAATATTTACATCAAATTATCCTTTGTATATTTTTATTAATGAATTAATCAACTTCTCTGTTAATGTTTGAAAAAAAGAAAAAAACAAGAGTAATATAAGTTGTCAGTGGATAACCTAATAATATATAATAACTATATTCACCTCACTTTTTACTAATTTGTCAGAAGAAACTTTCACTATGATATTTCGAATTTGTCACACTTTTAATTAACAGAATTTGAAATTCAATCTAAGCGTGTGTTCTTGGAAAATATAAATAAAGGATAAGAAATGATAAACGAACTGTTTTCTCCTCAACTATCCATAATTTATCGACTTGCTATGACTACTCACTCCACGAGCAACAAACTACGTTTTAATCATTTATTTTTGGGATCATAAATAAGTATGCATGACAATCAAAACAACTTGTTCATGAAATTCTATTTTGAGATATTTTGAATAAAAAAGAAGAGTTACAGTGAGAAATTATCTAACAAAAGAGTGGAAATATATATTTATGAATAAACGCCTTTGCAGTACAAGTAAAGCGAAGAAAGTCCCAAATTATATGTTTCATCATATTAGTAAAATCACTTAATTCATATCTGAGACTTACAAACCTATGAATAACTATTCCAGATTAGTTTACCATAAGATTATATTTCAGCATTTCAAAGATTTCCATTTAGCTATTCTTTAAACAAATGCTAGCAAAACCCTCAACAAACATTATTTTATTTAATAGGAATATGTTTATGAGATTTTGATGCAAAAAAAAGGAATAAAAATAAGAAGGTAGAGACTAAATTAAAGTGGTAAATTAACCCATTTTTTGAGCCTTTGACGAAATGACACCTTTCTTACGTCGTAAAAACCATTCCACACTTGGCATACTACCTTTCCATTGACGTTCGCTACGTACATCACTTATTAATTTAGCAAGTCGAATGCATTGCTCTTCGCGATGAGCACATTCACTGCAATATAAACAATCAGTCAAAGTTACAAAATAACATCATTCCTCTTATCCTAACTACATATAGCATCAACACTGGAAGACATAATTCCAAACCAAAAAAATCTATTATTATTATTAACTTAATTAAATATAGTTTTATTTTCAAGCGTTACTTCTTTTACTCAAAATCTGAACTGTTCAATTAAACAACATTTTCAGAATACAGTTGTTTCTCAGTATGAAATCTGGCCTCAAATCCTAAAGTGAAAGCATTTAACCTAAGATGAGAAAAAAAAAAAGAAAAAAAAGGAATGACAGCAACAAGAGTGAATGAATCAATCTTGCGAAAAAACTGAACAATTCAAGTTTATTTCTTCTCATTTAAAAAAAAAAAGAAACTTGAAATATTATTTACAACTAGCCGAAAAATTTCTGACAAACGTTGTGCTTCATTACGATATATGAAATTAGCCCGAGCAATTCGCTGTCGATGCCGAGCTGCTTCCGATAAACGTTTGACCAAATCGATGACAATTCGCTGATCAGTTCGAAGTTCGCTGGGAATTAATGATATGAAATCAAGTTGTGTGACATGTTCCGGTATTGATTCCGTAATATGTAACGAATTAACAGCTTTCCGACGATACATATCATTCAATTTCCCTCGTGAATTGTACACTTCACCAAATACTTTATTTATTGCAGCTGAAAAATGCGCAATTTTAATGATTGAAAATAGGAACCATTCAAATGAAATGACTATTAAAATAAAATTTTGTCTTATAGATATTCATACATAGATGTTCCTTTCAACAATAAAATTATTAGTTATCAACAAAATTCGTATAATAATTAATGACAGCATAATTTTACATTATAATCTAGCAATTATAATAATTTCCTCATACTATTCCCATATATCCAGAGAATAATAACAAAAAAAAAAACTATTAAAAAATTTATTAATTGCATTACTCAAAATGTTTCATTCTCTTTCCTTTTCATAGTTCATTCAGGTTGATAATTGAACTGAACTAATTCATAAATGACATATTTAATAATTCAATTTTTATTGATGTAGATTTATTCAAATGAAAGAATTATCCATGAAACATATCAGCTAAATTAAATTACAGTAAGAAAAATAAAACACGCGATTAATGCGATGTTGCACGGGTCACTGTTACTTTTTGGGACGGTGTCTTCGATTTTAACAAAACATCTAAAATTTCAAGCATCATTTAAAAAAAAATGTGTATAAATAAGGAATACCAAACATACAACATATTTCCCTTATCAATTTGCCTTTTTGTCTTAGTTCTAAAGATGACAAAATGACAAAGCTAGGAAAAGAGATATCAGTCATATTTTTATCACAATAAAAAAATCGCTAATATCATTAAGCATTTATTATTGGATGAATTAGTAGAAGTAATAAACTTAATTTTGTAAAAAAGTGGATAAATTTAATTTTCTTTTTTTACATGAAATTCGGGATAAAAAAAGCAATAATAAAGACTGATTATGAAATCAATTTATTACATTGAAAATATGTCCATTAAGAGTGAAAAATAAACGAATTATTCAAAAATTAGTAAGCTAATAAAATATATTGAAATTTCGAACAATTTAATCATGAAATATAAGTAATTAAGTTTAGAAGTAACCTGATACATCATCATTGGTTTCTTCATCCACAAGAGACGTATCTGGGCTGTTATCAATTAAAAATAACTCTTCACCCTCGGCCATTAACAAAATTCACCCTGCAATATCTTTTTTTTCCTTTTTCTTTTCGGCAATTTTTCTTTTTCCTTTGAATGACGCCGTCCCGTTATTGTAGATCGATTAAAAAGATAACATTTTTGACATATCATTCAGCGGATACTATTTGCATTTATTTTGTACCGACATATTCCATCTGCAAACTTTTCTTTTATTCACTCATTTCACACTTTTTTTTATGAACAAATTATAGATTTTTTTCTTCGGAAAAATATCAAAATACCCGTTGAACAATATGAAATGTTCGAAAAAAAAGCAACGAAATTAACTGCTGAAGAAGTTAAAGGGTAGAAAAAAGTATAAACATACATTACAAATATCACATTATCACATCTGATTGATTGATTAATTGATATTACTTTTCAAAGTATCTCAAATATTCCAAAACTATTTGAAATATTAATGCCATAATTAATTAATTAACTAACTAATTTCTCCTATTATCCTATCATTATTTCTTATTTCTGTTATTCATCTTCACTTCTCTTTAACTCTAACCCAAATATAAAAAATTCCATTTCGTTTGTAAATATGCTATGTATGAAATGAAATTTAAATTGAATTTAATTAATTAACAATCGTAGTAAGCTGTAGTCATAGTAATACCAGTAGTTTTAGTTGATAGTACTGAAAAGAGAAATATGGATAGATGTGTTGTTGTGCTGTGGTTCCATCCATCCATCTGGTAGTAATGTGCGGTGCCTCTCTGCTCACCTACTATACCGCCATTCTATCCTTTCCATCGGTTCTCTGTCAACCTAAGCTACCATCACACAACTACCTTCTCTCCCTCTCATCTATCATTAGGGTACCAATCGATTGGTACGTCTGTGTGAGTGTGCACCCGGTAGTCCATGGTGTACGCTATCACAGCGACCCACCACTATGCCACCAATATGTCTGTCCGTCTATCCAAATGTACATGTTTGTCTGTCTGTATATTTGTGTGTGCGTGTATGTATGTCTGTGTATGTGAGTGTCCCTGCATGTGTGTGTACATTTATGTGTGTCGGTAGCTCCGGGGTGTTATTTGTTTTTGTCTATGCGCACCATATTATTGTGTCCCCTTGCAATGGTGCACCAAGAATACACTACAGGGTATCAATGTTACGAAAAGAGAAAGAGGGAGAGTGGGAAATAGAGAGGAAAAGTATAAAGGAAGTTATGGAACAGAAACTGTCAAAAAAAAATTTCTTCGGCACTGATACCAATAATAAATTAGTACGTAATAATAACTTCTCTTCTACCGATTATTGATTAATCATTAATTTGTTAATGTAAAAGAAAAAAATTCAATTAAAATTTGATTTTATTAAAATTTGGTTTAAAAAAGAGGGAAAGAAGCAAGAAAAGCCAGAAATGAAGTAAAGAGCAATAAAAATGAAAAGAAAAATGTCAATAAATAATTTAATTTACATGCATTTTATTATAATTTAATTGTCATATTGAAAAAATATTCATTTCTTCTCGTTTTTTTTTATTTTTTTTAATTGAAAATCTATCATTTTTTCTTTGCAGTTTAATAGAACTTAGTAATAGCATACAGTTGTTTCTTACCAGTTTCATTCTACTGGGATATGTCATATATTGTAGCTTCACCAGTACTTATACGGACGTATTTCTCATATGGGTTCTTTTTTTATCACCAGATTTCATTATCATACCATATCAATTAAATGTGAACTATATTTTTTTTGTACCAAATGGAAAATGATTCATTTCTTCATATTACTTTAGAAAAGAATTTTTTCTTGTCTTCACCTCCTCATCTCTCCTTTCTTCTCTCTCGTTTTTCTCAATTTTTCTCTCTAATTTATTTATTAAATAAATCTTATCTATTTTTTTTAATTCCATTGAATTAATTTGATTAATAAAACAAATAGAATATAATGTTATATTTCAGGTACCATGCACAGGTGGATTTAGCAATCATACATTGATTAATAGAACAAATATTTCTCTAATTTGTTTGATCGTCTATGCTTAAGAGTTAGATTGAAGAAGAAATATTTTGAATTATATCGAGTAATTTAAAACAATGAAAAAAAATGACGAATTACTAACTCAACGAAAATATGAAAAATATGCTAGCAAGTTTATTTTTATTTTTTTACTGATCTATATGATCACCCTTTTCGTTTCTTTTCTTTTTTGGTTTGTAAAGAAAAATTAATCAAATTATTTTCAGCTAAACATAAACAAACCTCAAGCATTTGAATTCTTAGTTTTGATTTTTGAATGATTCTGAATTGTTTTTTTTCTCTTCGTTACTAAAAGGAAATGCTATTTTTCGCTATTTTAAAACAAATTTAATTGAAAAATTTCACTACCTTTCTATGTAAGCATTATATTTCGATCTCTTTGTTTCTTTCTCTGTTTCTCTTCTTTCTCTTCCTCACCTGAATGTAGAATACTTATATACGTGTATGTTTTAGGTTGGCCGAGTCAAAATTCAAGTTGGAGGCTTGTTTTTCTTCTTTTACAGATAATTTAGTAATATATTCAGTAATCGATATACTACGGAAGTAATAAAATTTTGGATTTCAAACTTTATTATAAGTTGAAAATTTCTCAAATTTTGCATTACTAATTTATTTGATTATTATTTGAAATTCTAGCCTTATACGATTTATTATTATATCAATTTGAAAAACTATCAAATATATTTTTGATAATTTCAAAAAGATTTTCAATTTTATAGAATATAAAAATGAGAAAATAGCTGATACTGTACTACATTTACAAGGTCAAACAGTTACTAAGTATGGACAGAAATTCCGTGCACCGGTAAATTTGTTAATTTTCTTGTTAATATTTACTAAAAACAAAAAATGAAAAAAAGAAAAGAATGTTATCATCAAAACTGCATCCCTAATGTATAATCATTTTTAAACTTTTCTATATTTATTTCTTCTTTACTGATTAAGAAATAAATCAATAACATGTCTAATAAGTACAACGAATATTTACTTTAATTATTATAAAATATAAGGAAAAAAATAGCTCGTTAATAGAATATATTAATTAGTTATTAATAAAATATAAACTCGAACTTTTCATTTATTTTTCTCTTAATTTAAATAATAAAAATTTATACAATTTTTATTCAATTTCATTATTTTCTTCAAAAATTTATGTATTATGTACACAAATAATATTTCAAAATATTTTGTCATATTTATTTCATTGTAGGCAGTAATTGATAATGAAAAGATTGAACGTGAAATTGAAGCACTACGTGCAAAAAACGATATGCCAAGCCAATGTTTGAATTTGATGACCATTTAACAGATATTGATGAAACTGATGCTGAAGATATTTCATAAAATTCGATTTCCTTTTCATCCAAATAAATTGATTTTTCCTTTTTTCTTTTTCTATGTAAATGCTAACACTAAAAAAAATAGCTATCTTTTTTTTATTTTGTCATTTTTAAAATTTTCTTTACATTTCTTCCTATTATTCTCATTTTAAAGTGTTATTTTCTGTTTTTGTTTCAGAAAGGAAAACAGATGATGATAAGTTAAGACAATTGCATGCGAAGATTCATTCACCGAAAAACGATCACCTTCCGAACCAAAAAAAGCAGTAGTAACGAAAAGTGTTGATAATGGTGCCACTGGTACTGGTGGGTGGTGATGGTATTAGTGTTGGTGACAAAAGTGGTCTTAATGATAGCGGTGGTGGTAGAGAGTTAATTGAAAGAATCAAAGGTCAAGTAGAAAAAATTTCTGCGGAATTTGAACCAATCAAATTTCTTATATTAAACAGCAAAGAAAAGTTGATGAAAAGTTGGAAAAAGATATATCTGATTTGCCATATATAAAATTTGCACTTATTTTACTAATTGTCTTATTTCTCGTCCGCATATCATTTATCTGAATGGTTAACCGTACTGATTTAATAATTAGTATTTGTATTATATCAATTTCAGTAATTCAATTTAATATAATAAATTAAAGATTAGCAATATGTAAAGTCTAAATAGATTTAAACGAAAAAATGATTAATTCATGGCTTGTATATGTGAATTTTATGTGAAAAATTTTACTCGTTTAAAGTTAATTGAAATATTCTGCCATTTCTGTGTAACTCTCTTTATAATCCAATTTTTCCTAGTTTTTTACGTTTTCATGCTAATATGTTTTGTTATAATTGAAGTGATTTGAACTATGTCGTAACATTTCACTGCTGTAGCATAGCCCAAATCTATTATTTTATTTTTTTATTGATTAATTTTAAATAAACAAATGATAAGCGATCGATTATTCGGTTTCTTTTTTCCTACTTGAAAANTTTGTTATAATTGAAGTGATTTGAACTATGTCGTAACATTTCACTGCTGTAGCATAGCCCAAATCTATTATTTTATTTTTTTATTGATTAATTTTAAATAAACAAATGATAAGCGATCGATTATTCGGTTTCTTTTTTCCTACTTGAAAAATCAGAAAAATTTTTGATACATTCGCCCACTACAGTCTAAAAAAAATTTTTTGATATATGAATGAAATACTTGAAATAATTCGATCTAATATTTTTAATGTCTTGCAAAAAATATAAAACGTGCATTTTTTTCTAATAAAATTTAAAGCGAAAAATTAGAAATTGAGTATAATAAATGATTGTGGCATATATATGCATAAAAATCAAAAAGAAAAAACTGAAGTTTATAAATGATAGTAAGTTTTATATGTTGCATATATTGCAAATATAGTTGAAATGAATAATGTAATCTAGCAATTATCAATTAAATTTTAAATCAAATCAAAAATTTGCATCATTAGTAATCTTTATGATACAAGAAAAGCTAACAAATAGCTTTGAAAACATTTTGTACATTAACATAACAATGTTTGTATTTTAAAATCGAGAACATGGAAAGAAGAAAAGTATTATTTACAATAAAAAAAGTAATGGTAATGCAAATAACAAAAAAAAAGGAAAAATTCATTTCAGACCAATCAATAAAGTGATCAATTTGAAAGGTAAAATAACATTTTTAAAAATTTCATCAAAAATTTTTTATTTATCACGAAATAATTTTTAATTAAAAATTTGGAATGCAATAAATTATGTTTGGTAAGTTATAGCTGTGATATATTATGGATGATATAAAACTGAAATTATCGCATGAAAAACGAAAAATGTTTTGGCTTTTAATCTTTATATCAACATTTTTCGTAAATAAAAAACAAACTTATGCTCTCAAAAAATTATTTCATTGTTTATTACCTAGAAAATTTTAATCGGGAAAAATCCCGTTTTTTGAAAAATTTTTCATAAATTTTATTAGTTTTATCTAATTAGTTAAATCATTGTTTATTTTTTCACAACATTTTGACCCTGATTACCTAGCATATGCTCACAACTATTCCCAAAAGATAACTTAAGCCTATTTACCCCTGGTCAAATAGTCATAAGTATTTCCATTAAAACAAAAACATCGATGTATGCATATATTTGTTTCTTTCTTTAAAATTAAATGTTAAAAAATTGATGCATAAATTAATAATTAGTTGAGTAACAAGTTACTTAATTGTATGAAAACAAGTTATTTAATTGTATGAAAACTTGTCGCTTTTTTAATGAATAATTACTTGCAGTTAAACAATTCCACAAACAAAGTAAGGAAAGAATCATAGCTATCTTAAGTATACATCAATCGTTAATTTAAACAAATAATTGAAATTTAAATAATTTTTAAAGGGTATTCAAGAAGAAACAATTTCGCTAAACGCAATGAGTTTCTTCCTATATTACTTAATTTTTCAAGTGATCGAATTGTAGTAAGTTATGTAATAATTATGAATAATTTGTCAACTAAATGAAAAAAAAATTAAATAAATGTATTTTCGATAATTCTCGACAATAAAAAATAATAATTTTATTAATTCTAAAGAGAATAAATGAGTTGAATTTATGTTTCGTCTTTATAACTAATTAAGACATAAAAATTTGAAATTCACTCATAATAATCATTACAACTTCAGCATATTGCGACTAAAAATGACTTTGATCAACTGACTTAGCCAATCGATTCTAAATGCAATCAACACTCACATTTTTTGCAACTCAAAAGGAATATGGTAATTCCAGATAATAAACAATCAAATATTTGTGATAAGTGTAATCAGTTACTCACGTTACGTACGTCTAAAAACAAAACGCTAGCAATATTATTGATATGTCATATCATCAGTGTAATTCATGCAGCTTATCATTCCCGAAATCGGAACCTCTTGAACGTCATTATCGATCATTGCATACTGCGAAACGGCCGTATCAGTGTAGCATATGTGGTCGACCATTTAGTCAACGTGATTATCTTCAAAATCGTCATAAATTAGTACATACTAAGAAATTGTTGTGTCAGTGTAATTGGTGCAGTCGATCATTTAATAAATCGGAAGAGCTTGAATTTCATATTAAAGTAATGCATAGTGTAGAACGGCCTTATCACTGTGATATATGTAATCGAGCATTTTGTGATATTAGATTTATGCGACGTCATCGACTATATAAAAATTTTCATTCGTATATCATAAAGGTGAAATTCATACCACATTAATTACTCTCAATATTATTAACTTATTAGTTTTATTTTAATTGAAATTAACTTTTCTATAAAACGGTATGTAAGTATTAATTAATAAAAGAGATATCATTAGGATTCATTCAAATAATTGTCACAGACAAGAGAGTTTAATTATTAGATTATAATCATTGTTAAATTAGTAACTTTTTCTGTTAAAATCTTCATTCATCTCAGTTAAACTATCAAAAAATAAATATTATTTTATGGCATATTAATCATAGTGCATTTTTAAATTTAGCATTATTATTAAATTTCCTTTTTTTTAAAAAAAGTTTGTGAAAAAACTTATGCTTACCAATAATTACAATCATCAACAATAATAATATAACTTACCAAAAAAAAGAGAAGTAATCAAAGTATCATAAACTTTAGATTTATTTTAGAAAAAAGTTAGTTATTAGGAAAAAAAATGCATGTGTAAAATTTGAATGATAACTAGCACAAAAGTAGTTGTTAAAATATTAAATGTTAGACAAACAATTATTAAAAAGTTGTCGTTGGCGCATTTGTCCAGCAATAATTGAATGCATTGTTTCCACATTATAATCAATTTTATCTTTTACTTTTTATGGCAAATCCATCGTAAAAGCTGTTGAAAATGTTGAATAGTTCCCTGTCAATAACTTCTCACAATTGAAATGAGAAATAAAGCTGATAGAAAAGGCATTAATAAGGTTAATCCATGTGCTATCTGTAATTCAAAAAATTTTTGTTAATTTAAAATATTTCAAAATTTTCAAAAATTTCAAAAATTTACATTTGTAGGTTAATCTATTTATGATAATGAAGAAATGATAATAGTTAGGATAGGAATACTGCAACGCTATAATTAAAATATATGAAATTAAAAGATAGATATTTCTTCAAAGCTAATTGCTACTTTTGAAAAATTTTTTATAATAGAATTTCATGATGCATATATACATATATGCATTTTTATTGTATATATATATATAATAAAATGTGATAAATAATAAAAATTTAGTTAAAATTTTTGTGAAGATTAATTTGTTAGCATAAAATATTTTACAATCTTATACAAATTATTTAAAATGATTCGTAAATGATAATTATCACCAATATTATCGATAACAATAGCAATATGAAAATTTGCTTCAAAAAGTTCTACAGCTAATCTCCATTTTTTGATTAGTTGAAAAAAGTTAATTATTAGCAATGCCATTTTTAATGATCGATTATGCATCCAAAATGATTCCATTTGACATTGTCTTATTATGACACATAACGTTAACAGAAGTGGTAAATATGGTAGTAATATAAGAATTAACTGGAAAGAATGAATATTATATTTTTGAAACAAGGAAAAAGTTGAATTTTAATTTAAATAAACAAACCAAAATTTAAATAAAATTTAAATAATTTTAATTTAAATAAAAATAAAAAAACAAAATTTGAAATAATTTTGATTGTTTGCCAAATATTAACCTACCTAAAACGTAGTTCAAAGAGAAAATGGAAAAATGATGTTTACTTAGTGTATAATCATTTGAAATAACTTAAAGATTAATTTCAAAATGAAAGAAAGAAAAAATAGGGAAAATAAGGAGTAAAAACTAAAAAACGGTAGCAGAAGTAGTAGTAATTAATAATTGGAAGAATCGTATATCAATAAATATGGAAATGATATAAGGTAGTGATAAAAGTATTATAGCAATGATAAGTGACTGATAATTAGGGTTATATTCAATGAGTAATGAAAAATATGAAACGGTAGCAAGGTAAAGTAGGAATAATACTTGAATATTACCGAAATTATCACTATTTGACATGTGAGATTTCCTGGAATGATTAATTAATAAATTTTGTTTGCATATTATCAAAAAGTGAAATTATTTGAAAACAAATAAAATTAATTCTAATCAAATTGTTTTTGCTATAATAATTTATCGAATCTTTTAATTATTTAGAAAAATTAAACAGTTTTTCTTTTTTGTTCCTTTTAGCAAAATAACAATTGTCAAAAAGAAACGAAAAATGCTGAATGAAAAATTAATGAAGCAATTAAATTGCTAATAATATATTTTTTGTCTAATTATAAAATTTTAAGCATTTATATCTGATAATATTTTATTCCATATGGCTATGTTTTGATGATAACATTTAAATTTGTTAGTATTAAATTGTAATTTAAATGAACTTTATATAAAAACAGAAAATACATGTGAAGAAAAATTTTTAAAAAAAAGAAATAAAAATCTTTAAAATAATAGTATCTGTTAAATCATTAAAATCTTATCAATGATTAATGTATAAAACAGAAAAGCAATTGCTGTCGTGAATTTCAATATCACGAAGTTAAAGTTAAGTATCGAAATTCTAACAAAATTTCTATAAAATATTTTGGTCTGATAATCTAATGTGCCTGAAACGCTTCTCGAATCTAAAGTTCGTAAATCCAAAAGCTATGAAATCAACAAAAGATTACAGAAATCAATGCTTCAATAAGATCACTTTGATCTTCTAAGACTTCCTTTTGCAAACAGCACGAGAAAAAGAAACTCATTTAAATTCTTTATCATTGCTTCCAAACTTCCAATTATTGTTTTTTTAACGATGTAAATTTAAAAGGTAAGTTAAAACAGTAAAACAATGGCATAATTTAAAGATAACATTCTAATACGAGAGAACATCTTTGAAAACAGAGAGAAGAGTGTTAAATCAAAGATATTGAATAGAACAAAGGCAAGATATGCCAGTGATAATTTCAAAACGGAATTAAAGGACAGTTACAAAAGCAACAAGAATTCTAATATCTCAGGAGCTAAGTTCTAATCCCTCACATCCTATGGTTTTTAAAATGGAATGAATAAAATTCTAGAATTGAATTTTTGGTATGAAAAAGCTGGTGAGAACAAAATTTTCCAATTTTTATTTGAAATTATCCCTAATCGAACAATTAATTCATTAAAATTAGCTAAATTCACTGAAAGAAAGGAAAGGAAAGAATATGAAAAAAGAAGAATATGAGACAAAGGGAAAAGTAATTTCGGGAACAAACTTACTTTCGAAGGTATAATCCCTGAAAAGTTCATTTGAACTGATGAATTCTGGCATATTCCGAACAGTTACTAAATCTGGATCACCAACATTACATATAAATGGGCTTTCGTATATGCTCTGATTGAAGAGTCGTACATCAGTAGAATGTTCATCTTCAATACTTCCATATATTTATTTACCTTACTAAAAAAAGAAAACTTCATTTATTCAACGAATTTATCTTATTTAAATTACGCTTTTTCTGAACAGGTGGCAGAAGAAATATTTCTAACATTTTTATTAAATCATAATCGACATGATAAGTTTCCTTATTATAAGAAGACATTTAATCTTTACTAACTTAGCAACAACATACTAATTCATACCGGCTTCAACAGGTTTCCATTCCACTTTGTGGGTTACGTCGTCAGTTTGATAAACTCGCGCTCGTTTCGATTTTCCGGAAGGTGCTAAAAAACACAAAGTTAATTGGTAAAAATAAATTTTTAATACCTTTTCTACTTTTTTTACATTTTAGTCTCGCTGCTATCCTCATTCCAATCTTATGTACATAAATAGAATCAATCAATATATATGGATTATATATAAATCCATATGTAAAAAACGCAAAC
>SSBO01000085.1:0-14288 GCA_005281725.1 Wuchereria bancrofti | reverse complement strand
CATGGATTCGGGCAATGGATTAGAAGGTATCAGCGATGGATCCAATAGGAGACGCTTAGAATCATTTGACGTTACTGCATTTGTGATAACATTTACTGCATTTGTGATAGCATCAGATGCTGTCATTGAGTTCTGCAAAAATTCAATCACTTTTCTCTGTTCAAAATTATCTTTCTTACCTGCGATACAAACTGGAAATTTTTCAAAATTTATTACAATTGTATCACAGTTTTTTTGTCCAATTGAAGCGGCTGCTGCTGCTGCTGCTGCTGCTGCTGCTAATGATGATGATGACGCAAGTGGAACAGATGGCGAAGTTATAGGCGCAAATTTGTTATTTGCATTGAGCTGTTGACTGTAGCAAACTAAAAAAATAAAAAAGTTATTACTATTTATAAATTACAATTTCATTAATGATATCAAAGACGATTTGACAAAAAAATTCATACAGTTATTGCTTGCTGAATTTATATCATACTGAACGCTTTCCTGATGGCTACCTGAAATTTGAATATTTTTGCTACAAAATAAGTGAAAGTTGGATTCGAGAGAATAAAATAAATTCAGATGGGCTAAATTTTTGAAGCTATTAAGTTATACCAGAAGCACTATTATAGCCAGCACTATCGTTGGTGACAGCTAAATATGCTGCAGCATGTTGAATTCGACGCATAGCTTTGTGATCAGGACGTGAACGATGACAACCGAAACGTGTATCGGCAAATAAGCGTGCAGTAAACGGACAATTTTCTTTTGTAGTATAACGGAAAAGCAAAGGTGGTATCTGTAAATAATGGGATAATGAAATAAGACTGTCCATTGCATTTTGTACCTACAGAAGAAACAATTGAATTAAACAGATCTTATAAAAGCAGTTTCCGATATGTGGGATCCTTTTCCATCCCACCTACTACCACCACAAAACGTGAAATAACTAGCTGCGTAATAACTGTACGTAACGTAAATTTGAAGACTCACTTCATTTTTCTTCATTTTTTTCAAAAATTTGAAAGTATACCTCATTTTCGAAGATAAAACCACTCCAAACTAAATCGTAAGCATAGTCGTCCATCGAGCTAATTAATTGCAATAGAATACATCGTTGTGATTTCAATTCTTTGTTTTTTGGAACAAAACAGAAAGGATATTCTGCAAATTTTCAACTTTTATCTGTTCCTCTTTCCTCAAAAAGTTCACCAGTGATCAGTTATTGTCGAATTTCCAAAAGAGAATTCAGAAGAGTAAATTGCGAAATCAATCGTGCCTGATCAATACAATCCTGTTTTATCAGTCAATTAGTTAGTTGAGTACTACTGATAAACTTACTTGTTTTATCCATAACATTGCCATTGCTGTTTAAAACATTGTACAGTATGGCCGGAGTTTCGCAGAAGAACGCAATACCATCTGGTATAGGCGTAAAATTTACATCAGCGTTAACATCTCCCATCCAAACAGTGATCATATGTGCATAGTTCATCATTTGGCACGATACTACACCAGGGTTGCAATAAGCTATCATTGGTGCTTTAAGAAATAGTATCTTTTATAGTTTGAACTTTTATAGAGAAATATGCTAAAATATAAACAAAATTAAAAGAAATGATAGCCTGAATTAAGCCAAACAAACATGGAAAACACGCTGCAAGATCTTCTTCAACAATCCCAATGCTTGTTGCAATTGTGCTGACAATTTGGTCTAGACAATCTCCTGTTTTAATCACCAATGTTCGCTCTTTTTCTCCTGCAAATACTAAATGTTCAAATTAAACTTTAACTTTCCAATTACAGTCTTTGACTTAAAATGATTTCAAATATAATAATTTTCCTTTTGCAAGTAATCGAAAATCAAAATAATCGAAAATCAGAATATCAATGCTCCTTTTCACACATAAATAAATGCTTTGTAATTATTATAACTATTTGGCTAACCATATTCCGGCTCTTCTGGCTTCCATTTCCCCAAAAATCTTCCCGCAAGATGATTACTGTAACTTTCCATGAACAAACAAATCTAAAATGATATAAATTATCAAAAGGTTAATAGTTCACTAAAATTCTCCCATCAAAAAAGAAAAAAAAAAAGAAGTTATTTGTTGATTCGCTGGTAATCAAAAGGAAAAAGACAGAAAATGTAACGTTACCCGACGCCGAGGAATTCGATGATGCATATAAATAGCCAGAAAATTGATCAGTTCCTTCAGCTCTGTATACATATTCCTTCATGAAAACATCATCAATTACTCGGAACAAACATTCGTCTGATGCAAATACAGTTGCACTATCTTTGTAGGTTAAAACAAAAAAGTCATATTTCATGTAATTTAATTCGTTCCAATTAAATTTGTAACTGAATAAATCTTCTAAAAGATCTCTAATGATTAGCAACTAAAAATTTGCGAAGCAATCCTTCCATCTAAGATCTTTTTCTAATAGGAAAATTAAAAAATGTAGTCAATTCGTACAATCCCGAACATTTAACTTCAGTCAGCTTCAGCAGTTCGTCCCACCAGAAAAAAAGTCTCTAATGCCAACCAGTCGACGAGAAGAATCAACTAACAATGAACGAGAAATGTAAAAATTTGCATACAATTTTAATGCAATGTAAGTATGCCCCGATGAACTGAACTGAGTGAAAATATGCAAATTTACTTCACTACAAATATTCCACCATTATGCATCTACTATAGCTCTTACAACATTTACTCATCATTTTCCTCTTAGTAAAATCGAAACCTTTATCCTTCACTAATTGTTTTATTAGTAATACATTAGTTTGTTGCTTCAAACTTCAATTTTCGCTTTACACTTAAAATCTTCGCTATGGAATTAATTTTATTTATATGGAACAATTTTCATACATTTTACTCCTTCTTAATGATATCGAAACATAAAATGGATATCAAATATCGTTCAATTGAAACTACTCGAATTAAATAACAAAGTAACGAATATTTGTCACATCTTTTCCTCGGTTCTTTTGAATGATTCCAAAAATGAAAATTGAAATCAACGCCGATAAATTTTAGAGATACTTATGCGTCCATATTAGTATAATCGAGTGTCATAAACATTTATTTAAATTTAAATCTTAAAATACCTACCATTTGCATAACAGAAAGATTAATAAGGAAAAGAATGCGAAGACGAAATGGAAAAATTCACGGCGCCAATTGCTTAGTCGACGCATCCGACGATGAGAGCATTTCTGCAACTATGTGGAAGCGTTATTCCATGACGTTCGTTCACTTCGCTTTACTGCTTCTTATTGTTTCATCTTTTAATGAAACAATGCGAATTCTTAGAAATTATCTGCGACATTGTCCTACGATTCCCTCTATTAGTTGTCAATGTTTAGTTCATTCATTCATTTCATTTCATTTCATTTCATTTCATTTCATTCATTCATATTGTTGAGAATATAAATCTTTTTTATTGATGAAAAAGAAAAATAAAGTGAAGAAATCAGAGAAGACATACATACAAAAGAGGTTATTTTCTTCCATCAATTAACTGAAATAATGGAATACGTCGATCTGCTCCAAACACAACAAATGATTAGATTTACCATTTAATGCTATCAGTAAACAACTGGCGATGTTTTAACCTCCTAAAAAGTACTAATCCAAAACTTTTATTTAAAAAAAAAATAAAGAAATATGAGAAAACGAGTTTTTTTCTTTTTTTCATTTTTCTGAATAAATATAATAATGAAACGTTGCTACGAAATAAAAAAAAAAGTAAAAATTTCTGGTAACTTTAACAAATTGATAAAGATCAGTGTCTTTTTCTCTTTCATACGTTCAATTCCTAGAAGTTATGTGGAAATTATTTCGAGTTAGATCAGTATTATATATACATATATAAAATCCTCCAAAATTATAATTGATTAAAGAAAAAACTTCAATTATTTCATAAAAACCAAAAGTTCTATTAAATTTAGTACAATGCTGAAACAACATGTCTCAATAAATTTCACAAAATTTGAATGTATTTTACGTAAAAATGAATTGATTTATCGCTATCATTACAAATGCACATTTTCTGTGCTTCTAAGTCTGATACACCTATATAACAACATCATTTCCTGAAATTACCAATGATATTTGCATTCGTATCGTGTAAGTACCATTAAATAGCAAAAAATTTTCTAAATGATTGATTAATTATTGAATTAAATTGGTCCAATATTTAACTCCTTCACTGTTAGAGGTTGGAGAAGAAAAGAAATGAAGCGCAAGAATAATTGAATAATAACTGAACTAATGAATTGAATTACTATTTACCCTAATATATCCATGCAATAGTTTTAAGAGCAAATTCAGTACCGAATATACTAATCATATCGAAATTGAATATGTCAAATATTTTCACTGATCCGTCTTGCATACAAACTTTGTCATTAATATTTGGTCGTAATTGCTGTTAAGCGAGAAAAAGCATCTGTAATAAATTCAAATTTAACACTTTTGTTTTAAGTCTAATAGAAGTCGTTTCTCATAATAATGATTGTAATTATTCCAATGCAATAACACTCACCTAGCTCAAGATATTTGAAGCTTAAAACATTTGAAATACTAAAGCTTAGAGCTATTCCGACCTCGCTACATCTTGAGATATACCTGAATAATCATAAAAGATGATTATTAGATCGTTCGTCGCTCTTTAAAATAATGTCAAATACACGTTTGAAAATGATATTAACTGCATTTTTGAAAAACAAAAATTGAAAAGTTTATTAGTGCTATGCAGTTTGTTTGAATATTGTAATTTAAATGAATTCATTTTTGTTTAATAAAACTTGAATTAACAGTGATGACGGCAGAAATGTTTAACAAATTTAATTCATTCATCATGCTTTTTCTCCATACTTGCATATATTTCTACTTGTTCTTATGATGAAATCTGTTTTAAAGTAAATGATAAACTCACAGACTACTTAGTTTCCAGGTGATTAGAGGATTAAAGTATTCTCAGCTTACTTTGAATTTTATGCAAAGGCAAAGACTCGGACGAAATGTTACTGTGCATTTATTTCTTCATCACTTGTTCTCTCCATCAATATTTTCCAATTCACTTATTGAATTTATTTTTGCGAAAAGGAATTTAATATAAGCACTTACTACGCTAATTTTTCTGGTGCACATCTCTTTGTTTGCTTCATTTATTTAACCTTCTTTTTTTGAATGTCAACTATCTTCATTGTCCTATTTCTTTTGCCTTTACCTTTACTCGCTTTTGTAATACCTGTAGCGATGCCATATTTTTGTTCATTTTACTTGTTGCTACATAAATTTTGCTTGTTTTATTTTTTCACATTCTGTCAGACTATAATTTTTTGGTTGATTTTTTCATCTTTTATTACCGAGTTTTTTCATCGAAAATTACAGATTTTGTTCAATTTTCATCAAACTCCAATAATTATTGCAATATATTTAATAAACAGTAGTGCACATCACCATTATTTATCATTGTATTTTTAATAATGCAGATAAATATTAGAATTTGCAGTATATACAAATTACAATTTGTTTTTCATAAAGTATCGAACGGAGATCTCGTTTTATTTACAGTTCTCACGCCTTTTTGCAGAAAAGTGACCAATTTAGCATATTTTTCAAATTTAATATATTTTCCCAATGTCTTAATCTCATTTCATTCAGATTGGCTTCAAAAACAAAAAACTTTAAAAATGAAACAATTTGTTATATCAACAAACAATTTGACAGAGAGTGGTATAATCAATAAGCAATTTAACAGAGAGTGGCATAATTTATTATAGACAATTATCTCATTATGTTTCGAGTGATGCGACTATAAAATTGACAATGCGACTGATGACTATTACGTGGCGACGATGTCAATCAAAGAGGGTGTATAATGATATTTAGATTATAAGAGGTACATCAAATTAGTTGAAAGAAAAGAGCTGTGAGAATAAAGTCGGTGAGTTCTTTTCTGTCTGCAACAATCTCACTTTTCAACAAATTATGATAAGCACTACAATACAAAAGTTTACAACTACTTTAAGCAAATAATATATCTTTTCCAAATTCTTCTGCATCAGTTCCAGAAAACAAAAAAAAAAAAAACTAAATTTTTCAATAGAACTAAAATTTTGTCTTCTTGGGGATCAAATTGAATTTGTAATTGCATGATTTATGGGACAGAAATAAGAGAAACTGTCTTGGCTAACAGCTTCTTCTTATTTTTGTTCTAACTTTCAGTTATTTCTTCTAAGATGAGAAGATCACTGATATTTAAATTTCGCCTTCTCATAAATGACTCAGTTATTTGGAAAAAAGAAAAATCCAGTGGTCGTTTGATTATTTTATCGCAAAATATGAAGGTTGTCCTGATGCCTACTTTTTTTTTTTTTTTACTACAGTAATAATAAAGTGATTATTTAGCAGATTTTCCGGTCTGTAACGAATTTTCCTAAACTATTTACGCAGCACAAATATGTCACAATCCCTTTCGATCCTTTTTTTTTTTTGGTAGTTTATAAAAAAGTTAACTATTGCTTTTATGATGGACGCCAAATGTGAAAGATAGATATGTGCTCTAGCCATCACTAACTGTTATTTGTCACTGACCACTATACGCCATTGACCACTATCAATGTAGAGAACTTCCTTCCCTCTTACAACACTTACCGTAATTTATCCATTTTTTTGCCCTCACAATTTATGTTTGATTTCAAAAAATTTGTTTTTTTCTTTCAAACTTAACAAAGCTCCTGTTCAAATCTATTATTAACTAACTGAATTTATCCAAATTAACCTTCGCTGCAAAATAATATGCAACTGATATTTTATTGAAGCTTAGCGATATCCGAATTATTTAACTCCAACTAAGAATATTTTATACATCTCTCAGTTTGTACGAACTTACCGAGAAACATACTCACATATTCTTTCTTATTTTAGACAAATTCGTTTCTACAAAGTACATTCGATTTTATTCGATTTTACAAGATACATTTTCTTCGTGCTATGCGAATTATGGATATGATTTCTCAGATTTTTGGACAAAGCGTAGTTAAGGTTGGAAAACGATGTCGGAAATGATGGGAATGATGAAGTTCCTGAAGTCGATTCATTTGGATTTAAGCAGTATGAAAAAAATCGATCAATATTGTCTCGAGCTAATAGTAGAAAAAGTGAGAGAAATGAAAACTTTCTGAGGATTTGAAAAAATTTTTTCGAAAAATACACTGGATTATTTTTGAAACTCATTGTAAAATTTACATCTTAAATTAATTGATTTTGGAAAACTTTTGGAATTAAGAACATTTGAATGAGCAAATAAACACAAATATTTGTAATTGGTGTTTTATTTTTCACCAAATGTCATCTGCTTCAAGTATATCTTTGTACTAAAAACTAAAAAAAAAATAGATGGATCACTGAAAAGAAAATATCATTGAGGACAAAAAGGTAAGTGAGACTGATCATTTACTGTGCAAATGTGCACATTCTATTTGATATCTTTTAATTCTTTCAATGCTCAAATATTATACGTTTGATGATATTCAACACATGCAAGAAGTTTAAATAAAAAAATCCGAGCATAAAGGTTATGAGAATCTGATTTGTCCCATATTCCTATCATGCCTTGCTGATTATGTTCATATTATGAAGCATATCCAGGTGTATGTGGTAAGGCAATCCTTATGATATAGAAATATCCAAGTTCTGCAGATAACAGCTTGTAGGAGTTTAAGTTATATTATAAAGGTAGTATAAACAAATTTTAATCAATTATAGATCAGATGCGCATTAGCTAAACAGTTATCCAACTTTACTAAAAGTTGCTATCAATTTTTATAATATATATGTATGCTAAATAAAAAATAATTTATCGAAATCATTACTAGATGTTGTTTAGGGTTGTGGGTCATACACACACTCAACTTATCATCATACACACTTGAAAGAGTCTGTCAAAGCGCACGATACAGCAATAAATAAACTGAATAAGTGTATAAGTGATGGTCAAAGAAGAGGCAAGCGAAAGTAAAAAAATTTTTGAAGCCCTCTCCCCTGCTAAATATATAAATCATTGAGCTGACCACTTTATCAGTTGATCGACCTCCTAGCCGCCGTCCACTCTTCTAGACTCGTCCTCCTCTTTTTATGATTTCTGCGATTTTTCGAAATAAAAGCTAAACATTTAGAGCTATTTTTCATTTGTTAAAAATTTTACTAAAGCCAAATTGCAGAATTTATCTTCGGCCTCCCTATTTACACAGTATTCTCTTCACTAGTGATGTTTACTTACTTTTAATTAATGATCAATGTTCACACCTTTTCACTCATTTATTTCTACTTGATACCGTAAGATTTACTTAATTCAGTGACAATAAATGATTACTAGGTACATTTTTCCGTTTGCAAAAAATTTTCTTAATTCATCCTTAACTGCATATCAGGAATGTGTCACAGTTCCTCTCGATCCCTTCTCTTGTCGTTTACAAAAAAGACGACCATCGGTATCAATGATGTCAACTGTAGTGGGAGCCTTTGTGCTGAACTTACTATTGACCACTGTCCGCTACTTTTCGTTGGGGCTGACCCCAAAGATTGCCTCGTTCTTTTGACCTTCTAAAAATCCCTTTTTTTTGCTTTCATTTGCAATCAGTTTTGTTTTTGCATTTCTGCATTCAATTCTTTTTTTTTTTTTTCTAATTTTACACTTTTCAACTTTAAAAAAATCCTGATTGAATACTAGCTTTGAATTTTGCCAGTTGTCGACATTATAATTTTGAAAAAGCTACTTATGAAGTTTTCGTAGATTCGATTTGATACCGCAGGAGTCTTTTTTCAGTTTTGATTTTGAAAACCCGCCTAAGAAACAGATCAGTTGCTTAGAGTCAAATGATAACAAAGATTGTCTTCCACTAAATAGCAAGACTGTTGCTTTTGAACTTGTAAAGGCTAGCATGAAGTTAATGAAAATGAAATGGCTTTAATAGTTTAACATCCTCCTGACCTCAACCTCTGGCCTTCCACTGTTATTCTCTTTTTTCACTTTATGGCATCAATCTTATAAAACTTTCTCTTTTAAATTATTATTAATTGAATAGATTAAATTTGGCTTCCTTTGAAATAAAAATTTGATATTTTAGTGAAAATGAAATTTTAAAATTACAGCTAAGTGTTGAAATCATTCAAACAACTTCTTTACTCAGTTGCGATCATTCTGTTAGATTCTGATAAGTTACCATCAAAAGTAATTAAGGCGCTTTTATATCTAAATGACTTAAACCGCAAAAAGTAAGATTTTAAATTGCTTTTTCATAAATTTCGTATAAATCAGCTATCATTGTCCTCGTCAGTGATAAAAAGTTTTTCTCATAAATAACTGAACTGTGGTTGATAATAACAATAGCAAATTGCGTTCATTCAGATTCATTCAGAAATAAATTTTTCTGAATGTCAAAGTCTAATTTCATCGTTGGAAATTGTTCATTTTATTCATTTCTCAAATTCAAATTGATTGATTAATTAATTGTTTCTTTACTAAATTAAATATTAAACTCCTGAATGCATCCATTAATAATTAGAATTAACAATTTACGATAATGAAACAGATGATGAGATTTTGGAAAGGGTTTTCTCGGGAAAGGAATAAGATAAATAGATTACTGTTATTACTATCTGCTTCATGCTGCTCCAGCAATATGCAGAACAAATTTGAAATACTCATATCGAGTACGTATCAATAAGTATTCGAATCCACCCTAAGAATATATAACAACAATTTAAATAGGACAATACAGTACAGTAATAATTAATAATAATAACAATAATAATTTGCAAGTACATTACTGCATAGTAATGAATTTGCAGCAGAATATAGTGATTATGCTGCAACAACAGGAGAAGGTAACCAATGAATTGAACTTGTCGATGCAAGTTGGATCATCAACTGCAACTGCAAAATTGCAAGGATTTAAGGAAATGAGAAATATAACGAACAGAAGTGGAAGTGCAGTAGAAGCTGCTGCAAGAAAAGTGTGGTGGATGAAAGAAGTCGAAGATACATCATTTCTCCACAGACATAATGATTGTCAATTGCCATCGGAATGTTGTGGAAACAATAAGAAGACGACAGGTAATTATGATTAGAAAAATAATTAATTGATCGGATATACTCAGTTTAACAAGAAAATTTGGTGAAGTAATGCAAGAAATTCTATAATATCGTCAAATAGTAATTAAATTTGAATGATTTAATATCAAAAAATAAAAACTTTCAGTGAATGAAGAATTTGGTGTTGTGAAAATTGGAAATAGAACAGGCCGAAACAAGCGGAAGCCAAATTTCGTTAGGCATATCATCCGTAAGCAACCGATACTATTTTAGAAGCGCTTACAAATAATATTTTTAGAAAAATGCATATTCTTTACAAAAGCAAGTACTTTTAGAAGACAACATTGAAGAGCAAAGTGGAAGTAAAACAGAAAATGTGCCACAGCACTTTTTTGATAATACCGAGGAGAGGTCTGCTGATTTGAATAATAGGAATAGCCCAGATCAAGTATTGGACAAACAGTCTGATATGGTGATATCAGCTGAACAATCCCATAAAAAACGGTTGGGTAAGCAAAACGGTGAAAAAATCGACAATTCAGGAAATGGTAACGATTTGACAATCTGTTTGGTAGTTGAAAAGTATTTTTTAGATATTTCCATCTTTTCCCATTTTTATTTCCAACAAAATATAATATCATATTACTTTAGCTTCATCATATGCTAAACAAAAGCGTTCTGAATCGAAATTATTAAACCTTAATCAAAGATACAGTAACAGGACATTCTCGTCATTTACACCAGCAGAGCAAGAAGAACTTCGACGCAAGGCTTCACGTATTCATGACGGAGCTACATTTCAGAGGTTTTGTTTATTGTAGTTTGTTGTAGTAAACGTGTAATGCTATTTTTTGCAACGATGCCAGAAAAATAATTTCTTTTGACTTTCTTTCTTATTTTCAGCTTTGACGAATTTCACGAATGTTTCGAGGTTTACATGATCGTGTGGAATTACCCGTATAGGATAGCTAGTTCCGAGCTTCTTCGAGATGGCGAAGAGAGTGTGATCAATCGCTTTAAATATAAATATGTAGTGTACCATTGCGCTCATTATGGAACACCACGTAAAAGAGGTAACATTTTTGTTAAAAGAACTCACCATTTTTTATCATTTCAGAATAACTTCCATAAGTTTCTCAAAAATAGGATGTAAATGCTTTCTTATCACTTAATTGCGCTATTTAATTATAAGTAAGGCAGAAGCATAACGCTACATTCATCGTAATTATCCTACTAACTATTGGATGCTCTTAAAACTTGTCTTGATGGATCAAAGAAAAATTTCACTGTTTCATTCATTCAGGAAAAGGTGAACGTATAAATCAGAATTATCTTTCATTGGGTTGCACCGCCAGATTTCGTTTGAATGCTGACACAACCAATGGTTGTCTTCGAATTTCATCTTTCCACGAAAAGCACACTAATCACGAATGCACCGAAGAGGATTACTTGCGTATTATAAGCAAGAAAAGACGAAATCTAACTGGTCAGTTCATAGATTCCCAACTGCGTCTATCCTTCACTTTATTTTCAATTATAGAAATGTTTATTAATTATAGAAATTACAGGTGGTATTGCATCGAAGATAGTAAAAGAAGAAAAGATGAGAGAAACAGGTAACTTCTATCACTTCTCTTCACCATTCTCTGTTACATGTCAACAAACGATACGGTAATATCGTTACGCTATTTTAGGAGAAACAAAATCGACATGCAAATCGCCAAAACTAAATGAGCGTGCAAATGTTTCTGATGTTGCGGAAAATAATTCTGCACCTGTTATTTCATCCGCAGAAAATTCCACTTTTGCCAATTTATTCAAAGAAAACTATGGTTCCGTTATTTCATCCAAAGAAAACTCCGCCTTTGTTCCAGTTACTCGTTCCGCAGAAGTGAGCAAACAACTTTATATCAAAAAAAAAAGTTTATGAAGGATAGAAGAACATAAAAGTAAAGTTGACATTTTCAGATGACAGAACATGTTGATGGCATACAACAAATGTCATTGCAGAATTTGTTTCCAATAGATTCCGTTCTGAAACAAATATTCACAAATCGGTTAATGGATCGATTGCAGCGTATAGAGTATTTGATTATGAACGGTTCGTCTTCCAAGCCATTAGCGTAAATCTCGTAATTTACTTTAGTTGAATTTATTGGTTTGGGAGATTTGGCACTATTGAATTTTGGTAAGGGTCAATTGATTCTCTTTTGGACAGTTTTCCTGGTCTTGGAGAGATTCGTTGAATGTAGATGTTGATAGTGTGAGATATTACAAGAATATAATAATTCCTTTATTAACAGAAGAAATAGTATAATAAATTTTATAAAAAATCGAAGTATGAGTAGTGGAAATTCTCATAAGCTGAACTTCATGATGTGTTTGCATAACATATATATATAATTAAGGTGGTCCTTTGTTACTTCAAAGCTTGTCACAGTGATAATATTAATTTATTTTAAACAAAAGGAGAGAGGTAATTTACGGTATAAACACCGGATTGAAAATAAAGGGTTTAAGGAATAAAAATTTGCACATAATTCCACGTATATAAATAATATTTTAGAATTTCGTGATATTAGAAATTCGCGGCAATACTTGAGCTAACTGAAGTCATTAATTTGTGCTGATAGGCAATCTTCAAGTAAAAAGATTTACAATTTGAGTAGCATATTTTTGCCCCACGTATCGTTAAGGAATCTGATCTACTAATTTTCATTAGGTAATAAATTCTTTGAACTATTTTTAATAAGAATCCGATTTAGCTTATATCATCAAATGTGGAGGATGTCTGCCGCAGGAAGTATACCTACCGTTCATCTGTGGAGTATATGGCGCTGATTATTATCTCTCGGAATGGTCGAATGTGCAATTAAGAGATGTTATGATAGTGCTTCTGCAGCCACCAGAGATACTGCTTCAAGGCAATTTACCCACCGATATTTCAATTGATGAAGTGAAACAGGTTCGACCACCCGGTATTCATCGTGCGATCACAGCTATCAGAGAAGAAAAATTAAAGGTATGGGTAAGAATTGATATTTAACCCAATTTGTGACAGTATGAATCCATCGTCGTGTTATGAGCATTACTAACATACTTCCTCCTATCTTCTTTATCGTTCATATATTCGCATATTTATTTAGCAATCCTTTGCAGAGATGCGACGAGATTTTTGCGCGATTTGTCCAGCATATTTTTAATGCCATCTCTCTACCTGAATTCTTAGTGGCTGTTGGAGAATTCAAAAAATTCGCTGATAAAATAATAAATATGAGTGTTGACAATATCAAATCATATGACAGAAATATATAGTGAAATATGATGTTTATACAGATGAAAGGATTCTTATGTCCTTGAAAGAGATGAGAATTACAGTTTCTGTTGTTATATCATTTGTACAAAAATTTTGAGTGAATTTTCCTTATTTTCAACTGGATCTCTGTTATTTTCTTGTTTCATTTCATCTCACAATTATTGCTTTGTCTCAGGTTTTGCTTTAACATTTCATTTGCAATGATATAAGCTTCTTTTGGTAGCTAAAAAAGTAGCTGTGCTTGGTTTCCTCTTTTGTTCAATCTGTCCTCACTTTGCCAATCACATTATTAAAACGCTAATTTTCTTTTCTGCCTTGCTTTATGCTGGAATTTATTATAAATTATTCACTCACAAATATTATATGAGATTAAGTTACCGTCATGATTAAAATGCTCTGAAATCACAGACCAAAAGAAATGGAAGATAGATTGAGATATTGTAATCGCTGACCACTGCTCACTACCGTATCTTGACTCTTGGTGATTAAATTTATTTTGAAAAACTGAATTTGCTTTGAAAGGTTAGAAAATATATTATATTTGCCAGAGAACATAGACGGACCAATCATCCAAGACAACATAATATCTTATCGTTTCCAAAGAATTTCATTCGGGGTAATATCATCTCCCTTTTTACTGGCAGCCACCCTCAATACTATTTAGAAACTCATGGGAGCGAAACGGTCTTAAAGATTCAAAAAAATCTTTACGTTAACAATGTTATATTTTCAAGTGACAATAAAGTCAACAAAATTATTCCTGAACACGATCCAGTATAAGCATGCCAGCTGAAGTTAATTGGAATCTTAAAAAAAAAAAGGATATCCTTCAAGTCACCCTAAAACCTTGGAACAATAGAGACCTAATAAAAAG
>SSBO01000081.1:0-14746 GCA_005281725.1 Wuchereria bancrofti | reverse complement strand
GTTGCCTTCGTGAGAATAGAAAATTTACCTTTTTTTCTAAGAATAATACAATCTGAATATTTACGTGGTATGATTTATTAGAGCAACAGACACTTTGAAAATGTTCATGATTTTACTGCATTATTCTTCAAACTTTTGTTGAAAAGTTTTTTTGATTATTTCGAGAAGAGCTTTTGTGAGAACTTTTAATTTATCTATTCTTAGAATGCATTTCTTCATATGGGTTCAAATAGTGGCGAATAATTTGGACTATTTTAATGCTAAGCTCATTTCAATTGATCAGGTTTATTCAGTATAAAATAAATATTTTCCAGTTGGTTAAGAGCAGATCTTTAGTTCTATAAATGTGTTATTCAATGAGGATGGGAGAAGAAGGAAGAGAATGTTTTAAGCTTCCATTAACCCCAAATTAATTCAATTAAGTCCAAATTAATTGGCTGATCTAATCAGCTTGAAGTGCTTTAGCAAAAGTGCATTTTGTTTGATAGAAATTTTTCTATTCTGTGCCTAATTTTTAGCATTTCAATTTTTCGATATTTCTAGCTTTTTATTCAATTAATACTTTCTTTACTACACTGTTGCATATTTAGGATATCACAAACTCAGTTACTGCTTTCTTTTTTGCTTTTTTATTACAATTAGTATTTCACCTTTTTTTTCAGTTTTTAAAAAAATCTCGTTTTGAGGATACGTAAATTGATAAACACCCTTTAAGAATGTGAGATTTAAAACAAGTTGCTAAATTCTATCATTTAAATTGGAATACATAGGAAAGTCACTTCATTGTTCATACTAACACGGCCAATATATTTTGTAAAAAAGAGAAGCTTTATGCTGTATTGTATGCTTTTCTGGCAACACCGTGATGGTATTGCTGCCTGCATGAATCAACCAAATTTTACGAATAGTGTCTGATTCCACTTACTAACGAATAAATTCTTGTCTATTTCGCTTTTTAAATTTACATTCTCTGATTTCAAAATTTCAAATTATGGAATAAAGTTTTTGTTTCTTTTTCGCGAATAGTTGCTACGCAGTAGTGAAAATACCATCACGATATCAATTTCTGAAAACCAGGAAAAACATGCAAGACATTTGTGCAGAGCCATGCACTAGTGTTAAAATGTGGTCTGTAACATTAAAAAAATGATGAATCGCTGATGTAGCTAAGAAAGGACAGAGATGGCTCATGACAGCAATCTAATTTGAGTTTTCCGACATTCCTAATAAATCTACAGTGAAAGATCATATATTCACATTGAGGAGTTGGGGGAATTATAACTCATTTGAGTTAGTGGTCATGCTGTTCAACCTTCAGAATATTTCCGTTTCGTTGAGATATTAATACATAGATGAAAATAAAGTGAAAAATAACGAGTTAAACAGATAGAAGACGGAAAAATAATTTGGTAGGAAGTTTTCCATATCAAGATGATGGTATGTAAATTCATTATTGAAAAAAAAATATGCCAAAGTTTCTTCAGTTCCGGAGTGATTCCAATGTCGCTTATTCATTTTCTTGAATTTCAATCAAAATTTTTTAGATACACTCAAAATAGTGTATCAAATGGTTCCGATTCAAATATGTTGGCACGTGAACGTCTATATAGTCGACGCTCCGTCGATGATGATGATTTCAGTCGATCATCAAGTCGTCGTACAAGTAGATATCGGTCGAAACTTGAGAAGGCGAGGAAAGAATTCCTTTCAAGTGATGTTAATAATGCATCTGGTTGGTACTTTATCTTCCAAACAGTTTACATAGGTGGCCTTTAATACTTTGTATCCCTGCTTTTTGACGAGCATATAATCGACATCTCAGGAAAGGAATGAAATCAATGCTTCAAATTTTCTTGCTGACGGCATGTGAAATGCATAAGTTAAAATGGAGATCTCTGATAATATGAATCTAAGTGCAATTAAGCAAATAAAACCAGTTAAATACCAAATTATATTCTCAGAGGCAATAAGCGAACGTTTTCGTCAAACATCAGATGACATATTACGGTCACGACCGGAATATCATGGACCGCTCTACCAAAAACCGCAGAGAAATGAATTTAGTTCGAAACATGAACTAAATCAATTGCCGTATAATAGCATTGGTCCCAGTCCGTATGACCAGGTTTTTTTTTTTTCTTGATAAAAATGAAAGTTTTGTTTTAAATAAAAAATTTTTTTTGGAGCAGGGAATTTTTAAAATGCAGACAGATATCGAAGAAAGTGTTTGAAGCGAATCGGAAATCTGGAGTCATTACATAATTCGTGAATGAGGGATTTTAAAATTGGCAGGAAATACTGCAAAGGCTCGTTTGAACTTCAAAAAATGATAAATTCATTGACTTTGCTTGAATGTCCTTGCTTTGTAACCGCTTTTTCATTAATCTAGACCTGCTTCAGTGTTCCTCTATTATTTTGTAGATAGCTATCTCCATCCATTTATATAAAAATTTCCCAAAAATTCAAGTTTAAAAGTTTGTTGTAAGTTTCTGAAATGACTATTGGATGGTCTTCGCTTATGTCCACTTCTGTTTTTTTATAAAAACCCTAACCCTCTGCTAAAAAGCACTCACGCTTAATCAATTCAATACTACTAAGGTAATGAAAAAAGAAACCAATAGCAGGAATACAACCGCTTGTTTGAACGAGCAGAGCGCTACTGGATGCCTTACAAGCAACGCCTCTCACAACCAAATCTGTACAGCCGAACTCGCGGTTACTCGACGTCCTACCTTGAGACAAACCTCGACACTGGAATTGGTGACATTGTTTCAGCTCAACGACAGGTTCTATATATGATGTATTTTCTGATTCTTTTATGCTTTCCTTGCCAATATGTTTCATGTCCCTTCATTGTGTTAAGATTTACTGGGTAGGTGAAGGATGGATTATGTTATTTTGCTGAGCTTAATGCTTTTAACTCACTAGAGATCTACTTGACGTTTTCTGAAAGACTGTTTCTTGATCTTATAGTGAAGTGGGTTATTTTGGCATTAATGAAGACAATTTGTGTTTGGCTTCGATATCTAACTATTTTCAAAGGCTTTACAGTGCCTATTCCTATCTTGGGATAGGCAGTATCAGCGACCTTTATTTGCTGTAGCAAATGCTATCAAATAATATTTCTTTACATCTATGTTTTGTTTAATATAGACGTAAAGCCTTTGTTGACTTTTGATTCTCACTTTTCATTAATTTTTTAATGGTAGGCAGTATCCGGACATGAATTGAAATGCAGGTATTGATTTAAGTATATAACCTTAATTGAAGTGTAAAATGCTTCAAAGCGTGGACTATTAAACAGACTTAATTTTAGGCAAAATAATCTTCTTGACGGATGAAATAACTTTAAATAAGATGTTGCTAATTGCATGCAAAATTTTCCTTTACTTTGAGGTACGTAGGATTTCTCCTGAACTAGGCTCCCCTGCACGGAGATAAATCAAGTAATTAATAATCAAGTGACTGCTAAACTTCTTCTGGTTTCTAAAACGCTTGCAACTTTCGGGAACAAAGGCAGTTGAAAATTAGTCAATGATCAGTATTTTAATATCATTGTTCCTGAAATTTATATAAAGCGTCCGAAGCATGTGAGTTGCTAGTTAATCTAAATTTTGATAGGATAATGAGACTAACTGAGTCAAAATCACTTCTTTGCTGCATTGCTTCAATAATTATACTTCCTTCAAACATTTTCGATTGCGTTCCTGTATTAAAGTAGAATATGCTAATAATGTATCAATTTTGAATTTAATGTATCAAAAATTTTCAGGCATAACGAACTTTTTTGATTATGGTGTCTTTTATTCTATTTCTTAGAAATATTACAGGTTGAGGAAACTAATTTGGACGATGTCCGTCGTTCCGGTTCGGTGATAGATTACAACCGATTTAGTCCATGTAATGCACCGCAGAGCATTGTTTCACATGTCCGTTCGAAGAGCGCCGATTATTTGATGGATCGAAAGTATATTTGTTTTGAAAAAAAGATTTGCAAAAGCTTGGTCAAAAAAATTTTTACCGATCATAATTTTGATAATGTAAACCGTTTATGGGAAGTTTGAACTGTTATTGATTAGTAATGATTTGTTGATTAAAAGTGAGTGAGCTATACATGTGAAAAGAGATTCGAAAAGGATAATAGATCCTAGTTAATCAGTTATATGAGAAGTCAGAACAAAGTTCTTTCAAGAATTTTCATTAGTATTTGTTTTTCATTTATTATTTTTAGGATGCGTGAAGAATCAGCACCACCGGAAAATGAACTTCAGAAATTCTGCGAAAAAACCCCAAATGTTTCGGAACATGAGTTGCGGTTTCGAAAGTCTACGGAAAAATTACACGTGCCAGATTGGTATCGTGAACGACATATAGGACGCAGTCATGAGAGAAGAGCAGTACCGAGTGGTACTTCCTTTGGCCCTTTATCGCCTGCATCACATAATGGCTTCCGAACAACAACAACAACACAGTACGAAACATCTGAAACTCGATATATTACTCCATTTTGCCATGAAGTAGGTGGATGCAATGCTCCAGCTCAGATAGTTGCCCTCTCAGGACCGTCGACAAGCGGTGCTGCCGCCGCCTTGATACCATATGGCATGTTTGACAAATATAAACATGAAATAGAAGAAATGCGTAGAAGTCGAACATCGCTGAATCAAGTGGGCAGTAGCAATGATAAACGAAAGGTTTGCATTGTGTAGTAAAAGTCAAGCAGTACATTACATTACAGTCAGAATCAATGTTTGAATTCATCAGTGAAGGTGAGATTACCTAGAGAACTTGCAATGTTGTACTCAAAGTTTGAAGAGAGTAGAGGACATCAGCAGACTACACTGAAATCCAATAGTGCAGAAGTAATGTGGGAGTGAACAACATCTTATCAAAATCTTTTAAATCACTGAAGAAATACTTTTCATTAAGTGACCTATTAATTAAGCGACATTCGGTGAGTGTTGGCTTAGCATTGTGTTACTTATAGTTGGAAATCTGCTAGAATCTTAGATTTTTCCTTTTCCAAAAGAAAATAATTCATTTTCCAAAAGAAAATAATTCAATCTTTTTTCAGTTCCACTTATTAATTTATTACTTAATTAGGAATTTCAATCAGCTTTTATCTTTACTTTCTCGGCGTTTTAAATTTATGCCTGCTCAGAATTTCAGTTCTGGTTGTCTTCTTTTGTCTTTTCTTTTTCGTAGTTTGGTATTCTTTACTTACTGCTGATAGATTTGCATAATGTGCCAGAGTCGTAAATTAAAAATCGCCACTAATTTATTCTTCTTGGTTGATTGAAAAATAAATACTTTTATTAGTGAATAAGCTGTGAGCTGCTTATCCAGAAATTCAAACTCTCCTCACCGGCAATGCAAATAATAGGAAGCTGTTTGGAAAAATACGAAAAGGAACACTGTATTTGCTGTATTTGCTATATTTGTACGATTAAATTGAGAAATTTTCTGAATTACTTCAGTCTCATAAAAATATTTCTGTTTTAAAATTTTCAGACTTCTTCCTTTCATGTTTTCTGTGATTTTATTTCTGCTGCTTAATTACTGCTGCTTGTATTTTCTCAGCTTATAAACCTTTATCTCAATAACTTTCTTCCTAATATGCATTTTAATTTTTCTTCCCCTTATTAGCAGTGTATATGTGCAATAATTATGTTTCAGCACTGCCAATACTTTTGGTTTAACGTATTGTGTCATATTTCATATATTTCACTTAAGCGGAGTCTGTTTGATTCTTTCCGTAATAACCATTTATTCTATTTTTAGCAGTTCTCGAAAAGTGATTACAAATTGGAAAGTTCTAAAAAGATTGTCATTTTCTGTTTTTACTGATTATGCAAAGGTTATGACACTTACTATCAATTCTTTATGATTATTTCGTAAATTTATAATTTGATACAGCATAGCTCTATCCTGTATATTTCTATTGGTTTCCTTTAGCTTAGATCTTCTCTCCAGTGAAAAGCATATTAACAATTATGTCGACATATTACATCTTACCATGTGTTATTGAAAACTCTTTTGATGAGTTCGCTTTCTAAAGTTGCATTTTTTGTGTTGATGAATTTAAAGCACCTGATTTTCTGTTTTGTTTAGAATAAAAGTTCTTATTTGCCATGGCGCTGTTTTCTTTTGCTTTCTTTTATCTTTCCCTGCATGCTTATCGCACGGATTTCTTTCCTGATTTTGGAAAAATACGACAAATGTTGGATTTCGGAATGGAATGAAACAGCTTTAAAATGAATAAATAGAAATGTTCGTTTTTGTTTGATAATAAATGGCAGTAAAGAAACATGTATTGCTTATTCTAATTTAGAATATTCTAATATAGTTAGAATATTCTAATTATACGACCTAAGCAAATCGTAGAGAAATTCTTGAATCGATTTTATCCAATCGTCACTTATCGAGAGACATCAGTTGAGAACGATATTTTAACTTGTCGTTTGAATGAGTTTAAATTTAAATAAGACGGGATGCATCAAAAGAAAGGTTAACGACATGGTTCACAAATTGAAAAGCTTACTGGAAAATTATCAACAAAAGAAAGTGAAGGTTTTATAAAAAATGAATGTTATTTTTGTTAATTTCTGTTACTCTGATTCTCTTCAGATTCAGTAAGGACTTTTTGTTACTTCGAATGCCTAATTAATTACCTAAATTAAATGGACGAAGCAAGACAAACATATATTTGCATGATTTATTTAAATTCATGTCAGTTAAATTATAACAACTTTTAAATGGAAAAATTTTTATAAATTGAATTACAAAATCCTCTTTGATTTTTTTCTTCAAGAGCAAGAATGCAACTCTTTTTCTGATGAACGGAATTCAATATTCTTGGTTTGTTTTGATCCACTGATTCTCCAAATTAAAATGCCATAAATTGTTAAA
The DNA here is from genome assembly GCA_005281725.1 of Wuchereria bancrofti. NCBI lineage: Eukaryota > Metazoa > Nematoda > Chromadorea > Rhabditida > Onchocercidae > Wuchereria > Wuchereria bancrofti. Next base: position 7,837 of record SSBO01000081.1, on the reverse strand, counting down.
AAAATGAATAAAGGAGTTTTTTTTTTTCAAAACTTTCTTGCAAATGATTAAGAAATATATAGATGAACACTGCTGTGGCTTTTTCTCAGTGCTAAAGCATTTGAGACTATCTAAATACGTAAGAAATGATAATTTGAATAATCCTTCTTACTTATTTCAATAAAATTCTGTTACAATAGCTGTCAATGAATAATGAAAAACTGTCATCAACAGGACTTACTTCTATTAAACAATCACCCAGTTACACAGTAACTACAGTACCTTCCAACTGTAATATACCAGATGAAAGTTTCTTTTTCTTGTTTCAGCAGTATATCATTTACAATCAGTGTATCAATAAGGTTTAATATAATCCAAATTTTAGGAATTCTCGAGTGGTAGAAGTAGCAGATACCTTTATTGGCTCGAACAGATCATCCTCTCCTCATAATGGTTGAAATTTTTTGTATGAATTTTAGATACACTAAATCTGTGGTAGATTTCATTCCATTCTATCTGAGAAAACCAGTCATTAATATTTTTAGGAATTGTTTGCTGTACAAATCATTAGACTTAAACGTTAAGGTTAAATCATGTATTTTATCAAAATTTTCAAATTTCCTAGATTTAGACACATATTTACAACGTTTTTATGGACGAATCAGGAGTCGAAGAAGGGCTTTCTATCTTTCAGCGTACAAAGCCATCATCAACAAGGCGTAAAATAAGGTTATCATTTACCTTGTTTGCTCATCAAGATGGNTGTTATTTTTGTTAATTTCTGTTACTNTTGGTTTCCTTTAGCTTAGATCTTCTCTCCAGTGAAAAGCATATTAACAATTATGTCGACATATTACATCTTACCATGTGTTATTGAAAACTCTTTTGATGAGTTCGCTTTCTAAAGTTGCATTTTTTGTGTTGATGAATTTAAAGCACCTGATTTTCTGTTTTGTTTAGAATAAAAGTTCTTATTTGCCATGGCGCTGTTTTCTTTTGCTTTCTTTTATCTTTCCCTGCATGCTTATCGCACGGATTTCTTTCCTGATTTTGGAAAAATACGACAAATGTTGGATTTCGGAATGGAATGAAACAGCTTTAAAATGAATAAATAGAAATGTTCGTTTTTGTTTGATAATAAATGGCAGTAAAGAAACATGTATTGCTTATTCTAATTTAGAATATTCTAATATAGTTAGAATATTCTAATTATACGACCTAAGCAAATCGTAGAGAAATTCTTGAATCGATTTTATCCAATCGTCACTTATCGAGAGACATCAGTTGAGAACGATATTTTAACTTGTCGTTTGAATGAGTTTAAATTTAAATAAGACGGGATGCATCAAAAGAAAGGTTAACGACATGGTTCACAAATTGAAAAGCTTACTGGAAAATTATCAACAAAAGAAAGTGAAGGTTTTATAAAAAATGAATGTTATTTTTGTTAATTTCTGTTACTCTGATTCTCTTCAGATTCAGTAAGGACTTTTTGTTACTTCGAATGCCTAATTAATTACCTAAATTAAATGGACGAAGCAAGACAAACATATATTTGCATGATTTATTTAAATTCATGTCAGTTAAATTATAACAACTTTTAAATGGAAAAATTTTTATAAATTGAATTACAAAATCCTCTTTGATTTTTTTCTTCAAGAGCAAGAATGCAACTCTTTTTCTGATGAACGGAATTCAATATTCTTGGTTTGTTTTGATCCACTGATTCTCCAAATTAAAATGCCATAAATTGTTAAAAAAATGAATAAAGGAGTTTTTTTTTTTCAAAACTTTCTTGCAAATGATTAAGAAATATATAGATGAACACTGCTGTGGCTTTTTCTCAGTGCTAAAGCATTTGAGACTATCTAAATACGTAAGAAATGATAATTTGAATAATCCTTCTTACTTATTTCAATAAAATTCTGTTACAATAGCTGTCAATGAATAATGAAAAACTGTCATCAACAGGACTTACTTCTATTAAACAATCACCCAGTTACACAGTAACTACAGTACCTTCCAACTGTAATATACCAGATGAAAGTTTCTTTTTCTTGTTTCAGCAGTATATCATTTACAATCAGTGTATCAATAAGGTTTAATATAATCCAAATTTTAGGAATTCTCGAGTGGTAGAAGTAGCAGATACCTTTATTGGCTCGAACAGATCATCCTCTCCTCATAATGGTTGAAATTTTTTGTATGAATTTTAGATACACTAAATCTGTGGTAGATTTCATTCCATTCTATCTGAGAAAACCAGTCATTAATATTTTTAGGAATTGTTTGCTGTACAAATCATTAGACTTAAACGTTAAGGTTAAATCATGTATTTTATCAAAATTTTCAAATTTCCTAGATTTAGACACATATTTACAACGTTTTTATGGACGAATCAGGAGTCGAAGAAGGGCTTTCTATCTTTCAGCGTACAAAGCCATCATCAACAAGGCGTAAAATAAGGTTATCATTTACCTTGTTTGCTCATCAAGATGGAATGTAATTATTTTTCTTATAGAATGTAATTATTTTTATGGTTGTTTAATGGATGCTTGAAATTTTTGGACAGATATTTGTTACTTTATTATCTTTCTTGTTTCTGAGCTCATCATGCTCTTGTTTATATCTTAATTGTTTCTCAAATGATGACATTTGACTAATGACTTGTTATAATTTCATCTTTTTTCAGCATATAAAAAAATTTATTCTTCTTTCAAAATGTCATCCTCATTTTCTTTCTCGTCATTTTAAGATATATGGATAATTCTTTTTGTTTTTACTTCAGTCTCTCAAAAGGTAGAATTAATGAAAATGGACAAGTGCAAAAGTCCGGAATTTATGTCAAAAGCAATGAACTGATGCAACAGCTTGTGCGAGATCCATTGAAGCTAAAGCTCTTCTTCAGGTTTCAGAACAAAATAAATTAATTATGGAATAATTAATCTCACATTCTCTGACCAAACTTGTCTTAATTTGCCTCTAATCAGAAAACAACTTTAAGTGAAATGTAAAGGAGAGAATGGCTTGCAGTCTCAAGAGGAGACTACTTCAAGTCTGTTAATAATTATTCCTGACCGTGTAGCTAGCATTACTAAGGGGAAAAATTTGAAGTCTTTTGGATTAAATTGCCCTCTCTAAATATTCACTTTACGAAAATGGACCGTTGAAGAACGAACGACTATATGTACGGTGTGCACAATGCCATCAGACGAGAGAATTGGCAGAAGCTCGAATGCAATACATATCATGCAAACACTGCTACACATATTACTGTAGTCGTCAGTGTCGCGAGTACGACTGGTCAAAGCACCGTGACGTGTGTCCTTTTTCAAGGATTAATATACTCTATACAAGGAAATTATCATGAAGGTAAGTAATAATTATTTTTTCTTAAATAAGCAGATCTTATGAATTGCTAACTAGTTTAATATGACATGCTTTCATACTGATCATTTCATTTCCGAGGTCTATGAATTAGACTGTCGCATAATGACGAGAATCAGCCATATAGAAATATATAACAAATATGATCTTTTTAAGATGCACAAAGATCCAGAAACTCAGTTTTACATGTCAAAGATAGCATGTGATGGTTATTCAGCACTCGGTTGTGGTTCTGTTAATTTATGGATAAATTCGGCTCACACCGCACAAAATTATATTACGGATGGTTGGTCAGCAATCAACTCAACAAATTATTCCATTATTATACCATTGCAGCATTGATTGCAGAACGAAAAGAGTCATCGTTAATTACTCTGTATCAATATGATCCAACGTTGGTTCTTAATTAAATCTCTTAATTAGTTGCTTAAATAATTTAGTGAAACTGGTAAGAGTTCCTGATTGAATCAAAGTATAATGAGCAAAAAAAAGGGGAGAGAAGGAATGAAGAATATTTAATATTTCCTAGTACAGATCTTCTAAAATGCATTAAAAAAAAAAAATTTATCGGAAATGTAATGTATTTCATCATTGCAGTGATAAATTCATCCTCAGTGTTAGTATCGTTGCTGATATTGTTAGCAGTGTCCCCAAACACCACCACCTGAGGCAATGGTCATCCGGAGTACCTTGCCACAATCACAATGTGCACAACAATTATCTCTGTCCTTAACAATCTGCTGAGCAAAAATTTATACAATCTGATGTGTTTCGTTCCGCAGTACCGACAGAAGTTTAGCAAGAGACACACGTATGTACACAATATACTTGAATGGACGACAGATTCCGATGTCCTTGTTTATAGATCTAAAGGAGATGAAAAGAGTCGATCTCACCGTATTCTGCTTACCGGTTATAACTGATAACAGACCTTAAATACCAATAACTCTTGAAATGCTCACTTAAATTATAATTCACTTTTATGTATTGTTTCATTTAGTTCGAATGCAAGCTTAACATTGTTATCTTCACATATGTGAACTTACCTCCACTTTTGATTAAATATGATGCACAAGTGTTTCTTTAGTCCGTCTACTCTTTCTCTACAGTATCTTTGTCGTTGTGAAATGAAAAAAGAACAATTCATGATGAACTTACTTCCACATGAGATATTAATATGATCAATTTGAAGAAATCAAACTAATTTGAAAAAAAGAGCTTTCACTGCAGTTTAAATTGAATACTTTTGATCAATATGCACTCAATTATTCGTGAAGCAGTATAGGATTCCATTAACTGTTATTTATTTCGAATCCCATTTTTAAAGCAAGCTGGATGTGACTGATAAGTTTATACTTCCAAATCTGTTTTCACATTATAAATGAACGAAAACGTAATTCATAAAACTTTTTGGTTAACACGATTTCACCGATGAGACAGTCAAGGTAAACTTGCTCGACTTCTGGTCAGTGCCGCTTCTGCTAATAGTATGTACATGAATTTTGATTATTTAATGTAATAATTATCTCAAAATTATCAAAATATCTTTATCATGATTTCTACGAACATTTTTTAATTCATAAATCTTATCAGTGCTGTCTTGATTTATGCCCACATTATTCGATAATAAAGCTTTTTCATCATAGGATTTTGGGAGAAATTTTCAACCCTATTGTTGATGATATAGACGAACGCATTGAGCAGAATCTGTCGCAGGTTTAAACATGCGCACGATTACAATAAAACTAGAGACTTAAAGATTTAGAGACTTTAAAACTTAAAGGTCTATGAATATGAGATGAAGAGGAGGAAGTAAACTGATGCGAACTTAAGTAAAGGATTTAAATGGATCGAATTAAATGAGCGCGAAACTGCGACTGAACCATAGCTTGCTGATATGAGAAAACTGACTCAAACGAAGAGTTTAAACCTTATATAGCAGGCATTGGTTTAAACATGCTCACGATTACAATAAATAAAGAGCTACTAGACTTTACTCTTTGTATGGTAAGAGATGGCATTTAGCATTAAATCAGTTACTTATAAAAAAGCAGTCAAAGTTTCTAATTAGATTGGAGATAATACCTCGCAAGCAGATTTGGTTTAGTACAAAGGGGTAATTTTTAACGCATTAAACGATGCACATAATCTTTGTTAACCATAGAAAAATCTTAGAAATGCAGATAAGCTCAGCCACAACTGGAAGATGAGTGTTAGATAAATGATTGCTTACATATAATTTTAAAGTTTTATATTTCTTTAAAGAATATTCAATTAAGACAATCTTTAGTCTTATGGATTAATACAACTTTATTTCATCATATTATAATTCGGTTTTTCCGACACATTTTATCATTAAGTCAAAAATCATTATCATTAAATCAAATCAAAAAGCCGTCAAAGGTTTCCAAAAATATCAAGCAAGTCAACAAATGTCTGCAACAAATTTTTCTAACTTTTAATTTCTGCGACAAATTTTCCTTTTAATTCTCATCACTTTCAGAACAAACGTATATAAGTAATATGAGACCACAAACTTTCCTCAACAGAAACTTATATAGCTTAAAATGAGATCAAATGTTCTAAAAGTCCCCAAAAAATTCAAACTCCCCAAAAACTTCAGAAATCTTAAAATACAAATTTATGGAAACTTGTGAATAACAGATTAATTTATCCTTGTAATTGAACATTTCACGAAATTCCAAGAAAGATGAATTTCCTGCAAAGTGAAAAGAGCAGTGTCATAATCTTCATCATCTTCATCTTTCGACAGTAGTTCGCTCAATGATCGTTGTAGTCCTCTATTTTCTTTTTTTCTTGTTGAAATCGATTCATTTCCGCTGCTTCCGCTTTAAGCTGTTCCTGACGAGCCTGAACAAGTACCCTTTAATACATTTTAATCAATCTATTAGAACATTAAACAAATCCTAACCCATCCAAATGAAATGAAATAACTATTTCTATTCTAAAGTGATACATCACCTCTCCACTGAATGTATGAAATATAAGACTGGAAAAATTTCCCAAAAGACGGCCACAAATCTCTTGTCAGTGTACTTCCCCAGATCTTCACTAGGAACATCTCGAAACAAGAAAAGAAAAAAGATAAAAGCTTTACACCTTTTCAATAAGCTTCTGTTGCATCAAATATAACTGATCCTCCGGAATACCACATTTTTTCGTTTTAATTTATTTTCCGCTGCTATTTTACACTCACTAAGCACACTGTCCGCTGCTTCAACATAATCATATGGAAATGTCAAATTTACTAGAGCTGAAAAAAGTAATAACAAAGCAGAAGTTACATTATGATATTCACAAGATGTCAGAGACTTTACAAGTATAAGAAGAAAAATTAATGAAATATTAACCCGGAACGATATTTCAAACACGGATGGTAATCAACTTCGTCTAGCTAATGTACTTTCAGCAATATAACCTTTATGAAGTAAAAAGATAAAAAATAGAAGTTTAAATATACTTGGGAGAAATTTCTTTTACTACAAAATAAGATTCGAAAACTAAGAAAGAAGTGATGAAATGGAAATTATGGGGCATTTTTCGAGATAAGAAATTTTCCTTTCTTTCCTAATTTTCCAGTGGAATTTTCATAAATTTTAATCTTATGATTATGTATTCAAATAAATTTTGAAGAATGGTTTATTTAGCATATAAATACATGCAAATCTAACTAATTTGAACAGTTGCATCGTAGGAAATAGATCCATTCATTCTTTTTGATTTTTAGTCTATTTAATAGATAAGTTTATAGAATGATTTCAGTTAACACATACACTTTTATGTGTTCAAATTCATCCTTTTCTGACACATTTTGACAGACAAAGAGACCAATAAAACTTCCTTCCTAACTTTTAAACAGCTTCCACTTTTATAAAGAAAAATAAAAAAATAAAGATAAGCATATGACTGAATGTGTAACTAAATAAAAAAGCGAAAAATCATNATTCATCCTTTTCTGACACATTTTGACAGACAAAGAGACCAATAAAACTTCCTTCCTAACTTTTAAACAGCTTCCACTTTTATAAAGAAAAATAAAAAAATAAAGATAAGCATATGACTGAATGTGTAACTAAATAAAAAAGCGAAAAATCATTAAAATCAATAAGAAATGCGGTTTCAGTTCCAAACTTTCAAGAAAAAAAGACTGCGATATGTTATAAGTTATGAATAATTGTAATAACGACTTGACACCTTGCGTTGCTCTAGCTTGAAGTCAAGTTTCTGAAATGAGAAAAAAAACTCATTAAAAATTTAAACTTCAGATTCAACCAATCACCATATTTCCATCCCCATAAAGTACACTGCTAACCTTTTTGCACATGTTCATGATATATTGTTTTGCGCTGATCATCTGCCGAAATACGCTGCGTCTCCCGTGATATATGTTTTACAAACTCCACACAACAAGCATTCAGCAGTTCACGAGATTCATTGGCCACCCTCATCT
>SSBO01000080.1:0-14922 GCA_005281725.1 Wuchereria bancrofti | reverse complement strand
GGCGAAAATAACTTTCGTCAATTACTGTTAATCGAGGACAAATGAAAATCACATTTTTGATTGTTTGAAGAAAATGTTAATTCGCACCTTTTTTTTCTATCGGCATATCATTTGATGATGCCGACTTAATGAAAGGATATTATTCATTTCGTATATAAAAGTTGGAATATAAAAAAGTGATTTACATTAATCGACCATCACTTAACTACTGAAATTGTTTTACATTACTTAATCGAACAAATGAAACACTCTTCTTATTTTTTCCTCTTTGATCTTACCGCATTTTCATCGTATTCATTACGCATATTACATTATTACTATAAATGATTTCTTTTCTTCTTCCTTTTTTAGCAAAAATGAGAAAGTTAAGGTGACAAAATGAAATGAATGTCATATGCAAATGATAATATGTTAATTTACTAGAGAGAAAATTATAAACATGAAAAAAGAACTTTATAATAAAGTTATCCCCTACAAAAGTATTCAAGAAAAAAAGATATGCTATAAATGGAATAAAGTAAGTTCCGAAGTCTTTTTATCAGATCTATTATCTATTCTTTTAAGATGATCTATGGAAAAATATAGAAAAGAATTACTATTTCTTAGATGTTTCACTTTCAAAAAAAAAAGAAAAGTAGAAATAAAAAATAAAGGTATAGATCATTAAAAGAGGAAGAGTATGAATGTTTATGAAAAAAAGTTATTTAATTTTTGCATATTTATTATGATTTCTTTCATTATCTGAAAATAAATTTTAAAATGCAAGTGATTGAATAGATTTTAAAGGAAATGCAACGATTATTTCATAATTTGTTTAAAATATTTTATTCAGCTTTTCTTTTTTTTTCTAAAAAAGAGAGAGCAAAAATTGAGAGAAGGAAAAAATATTTCATCTATTTTTTCTTTCAATTTTTTTTCAAATTCATCAAAATTTTATCTAAAAATTTTTTTTGGCCCGTTACAGCTTTTTAAAATTTTGAAAATGCTGAGAGCAAAAATTGTCAATGGAATAAGTAAGCGCAAATAAATGCAAGAAATAATTTTGAGTGATAATAATAACTGTATCAATATGAATTATTTGTTGAAACAATAATTTGAGATTGAAATATTCAATACCAAAGAGAGAAAGAGAGAAAAGGAAAGAGATAAAGAAATGAAGCGAATTCGAAACAATTCAATCTAGAAGAAGTTGAAATTTGCAAATTAACATAGTATAATGTACGAATGTTCAAAATGTGAAAATTAAACCAACGATTTTTTGTAAATTTAAAATAGAAATTTTCAATGGTATATTTTTTAAAAAGATATTATAATGATTAATTGATAAATGTTTGTTTTAAAACAAAACAATTTTTGTATAACCAGAATTTTTATATGCTTCAAAGATCAAATAAAAATTCTTAACATAATATATATTTTTTCATATTTTTTTAATGCACTCTTAGCGCAAAAACAAAACAAAAATTTTGCTTTAAATATTTTTCCTTTTCTTCTAATTAAATGACTTTTTTTACAGTCTTAATTTTTAATTTATCATTATTTTGCTAATTTATCAATCATACTTATAATCTAATATAATGTTTTTTTTTCATATCTGAAGTGTCAAAATCTGGTGAATTTCCCTCATTGATTGCCAGATTTGTTGTCTGAATGATGATTGAATGCTTAATTTTTTTTCACTCCATAGGATTAATACTTTCATCAACAGATCCAGAATTTGTCATTTTATTTTCTTATCGAAATAACTACCGTAATAGTATATCTTCTCTTTTTTTTGCAGTAAACAGATTTTTTTTAAAGTAGAGATAAAATAATTGTGTAATTTTATTAACTATATTTCAGTTAATTGTGTAATTTTATTAATTATATTTTAAAGCTTTTATAATTGTAAAATATGAAGCGATCGTGAAATTTTTTCCTTTCTTCGGTTTTAAAATTTAATATTTTTTTCTACACATTTATTTTGAAGTATAAAATGTAACAGCAAAATTTTAAGAGTGAGAATTTTCAAGCTGTTGAATACATATATACGAAATAAATTTTACTAAATGATAATTACTTTCCTAACATAATGAATTGATAACTTTTATTCCAACTAATATTTGCATTGAAATTTTCTTATTAATTCAATGAGAAAAAACAAAAAAAAGATATCCTCAAAATTGTTTAACAAAAAGTTTGTAAAAATTTTTCAACTTATTTAATTAATAACAGTTATGATTAATTTTAAAAATTATAAATTTGTTTAAATTAGGATGCAAGATGCAATTATTCTAAAATTTTGATTTTACACTACAAAAATTCCAGATATATAATTTTTGCATTAAAATTTATACAGTTACTCCTAATATTAATTATAATTCAATTCTTAAGCAATGATTCATTTTTTAGCAGTGAACAATCTTTGTATTTTGTAAACAAAACACATGCAAAAAAAATATTTTTATCATATTTGTTTTGTACATAACATTGCTTACTTTTCCATCAATTATATTATTTGCATTGTAGAACAGATATAGGAATTGTTGAATGATCAGGTTATCCATTTTTTCTTCTCGGTTCCTCATTTTTTCATTCACCATTATTCGACCTTTAACCTCTACACTGTTACTTTAGCAAATAAACAGCAAATAATTTAACTCACTCATCTGATGAACATTAACTATTATTGACTGAAAAAATAGTTGTAATTTCCACAATTCCAGCAAATTTAATTCATTCATTTAACTATCGTTTTATATTTGAATTATTAAACATTTAAAAACTTATAAATTAAACAACAAAAATAAATATTTTTTTTTGCATTGGTAATACAAATTTATCGCATTTAATTAATTGTAAAAAAGAAAAATTNTTCCACAATTCCAGCAAATTTAATTCATTCATTTAACTATCGTTTTATATTTGAATTATTAAACATTTAAAAACTTATAAATTAAACAACAAAAATAAATATTTTTTTTTGCATTGGTAATACAAATTTATCGCATTTAATTAATTGTAAAAAAGAAAAATTAATTAAATTATAAGGGAAAACTATATGCATTATCATTTACAATATAGAAATACTAGTACACTTACCATAACACATAAAATTTTTAGTTAATTTTTATACTATCTCTATTTTTCATAATCTAATCTTTTTTAAATATGATAATATTTATTGAATAATTGAATTTAGCAAAAAAAACAAGAAAATTCCGTAATGCAAGAAAATCGAATAATAAAAATGATTATCAGTATTAGTATCAAAATTAATCCATTAATTATTTCAGTTTCTACTGATAATAAAAATGAAATGAAAAATTGTGATAAATGTTTCGGTTACTGTGAATAATTGATTTGAATAAGTATGGATTGAGTGGATATATCGAATAACAGTAACATCAACAAACTAACCGTCATGGTAATGACTGGTTATCATTGCTCATCAATTCATTGTCAGTCATCGTTGAAATTAAGCAAAAATGAAATCAAAAATTTTTTTCTTATCTGTAAAAAAAATAAAGATATTATTAATTCAAACATTTCCATATTACTCTGTTGATTGTTAGACATATGTCAGATTGAAAAAAGAAAAGAGAAAAGAGAAAGAAAAAGGAAGAAAGAAAAATAGTTAATTAAAGTGTTATATTTTGAAAAAAAATACAAATAAACATAAACAGTTATAATTTTAAAAAATTAAAAATTTTTGACATTATTTAATTTATACAATGATAAAAGTATTAGAGATAAAGTGAAAGAGAAAGAGAAGGGAAGAAAAAAGTTAATTAAAGTGATATATTTTGGAAAATATAAATTAATAGACATAAGAAGTTATAATTTCAAAAAATTTAAAGTTTTTGACATCATTTAGTTTATACAATGATAAAAACGTTATGAAAAAAGTGGCAATATTATAGAATTGATGAAAGATTTCTTCATTCCAACGAATTCGTTTTTTTTTGAATTAACTTTATTTTCTGTTACATATAATCAGGCAAATGTTAAATATACTCAAAGAATGCAAAAATAAGAAGATAAAAAAGATAACATTAGCAATAATTATTTAGCATCATACTAGAATTTAAAATTAAAAAAGCATCCACATAAGAATGTTATTCGAGTAAGATGCCTCACAAGTTAAAAATAAATTCTGAACAAATGTAATCTTTTAAATAAAACTCATAATTTTTTTTTATTCACCAAAAAATAATCTTTTAGACAATACAATTTATTAATTCCTATGAAAAAATTTTAAAAATTAGTGCATAAGATATAAAAATAAATATAATGTTTAAAATTTGCAAATTTTTTTGAAATTTTGCAAATTTTAGACAAATTATAAATAAGAAAAGTAAATTTTAACATAAAACTGGTATTATAACTAAACTAAAACTTGTAGTAATATTTTATTTGAAAATAAGATGATGATAATAATAATGATAGTTGAATAAGAATGTGTAAAGATTGCTTGGTTGATGAAGTGTAAATTACAACTTTAACATTATNAAGTAAATTTTAACATAAAACTGGTATTATAACTAAACTAAAACTTGTAGTAATATTTTATTTGAAAATAAGATGATGATAATAATAATGATAGTTGAATAAGAATGTGTAAAGATTGCTTGGTTGATGAAGTGTAAATTACAACTTTAACATTATACCGGGTGATAGGTTGATATGAGGAAGAAATCGCGTGTCACCTTTATTACTTCTAATGTGATATGTTTTGCAGAACATTTGTGTTATTATCATTATTATCATCATTTGCTATCATTATCATTGCAATAATCATTGTACCACTTACATTATCAGCAAAACTATCATTAATAACCTTTTCAGTAGTCATAAAAGCTATAATCTGCTGTATACACAAAATTTCAACTTCGATCATCATTACAACTGCTAGGTCATCACTTTATATTTCAATCATTGTTTTAATTCAATCATTGTTTATTTTAATTAAATAAAAATTTAAAAAGCAATATTTTAGGATTTTAATTAAATTAAAATATATGACTAAAATATCTTGCTTAAATTTCTAACATTATTTTTATCACTTTTAGTGTCAACCAATAATAATTCAATTAATCCATTCATTACCTGTATTTTTCAATGAAATTATTCAATGTTAGTTCAAATGTTACCTGTATTTGGCATTAGTTTATTGCGATGTTCATTCTTATTTATTCATACTTACTATTTCTTATTTAGATATTATTAATATTTAAATGGACCCTAATATTATTATCTTTGATTTGAAACAAATAATTTGCATAATTTTAGCATGCAAGCATTTGAATTAATTTCATGCACTTTTTAAATTTCGATTTAGCATATTAAAATCAAAATGATGTTCGAAAATTTTCAAATTTGACAGAATATATCAGATTTTATTTATTTGTTTTTCAAAAACAAATATAATTGAAGGCAGTTTTCATGCATTATTTTAGGTAAAAGTTCCAGGTGAAATTGTTTTTTTGTGCAAATTGCAAAAGAAATAGTTAATATTTATGAAATTTGCAAAAAAAATATTAATCATTATTTCTTACAATCAAATATCACTCTTAAAATCAATAATCTAAATAACATCAAAAATCGTAAATAAAAATTTGCAATAAACATCTATAAGCTTGGATAATAAAAAATAACTGAAACATCGGAATTTTTTTAAATATAAAATTTTGCCTCTTTATTGTTTTTTCCGCATTTTATTAATGTGTTAAAAAGATTCCCATGCCTCATTAAAATTTCATTACAGCAATTAAAAAGTCCTAAAGAAGGAATGTGTTATTTGACTTCTCCTATTCCTCTATTCATAGTACCAACTTGCAACGGTAAGCTTTTTTTAATTTCTAACGTTTTGTTTTTTATCTTTTTTTAAAAAAAATAACACAATATAAAATGTTTAAATGTTTAAAATTAAAAAAAGGTATAATTAAGTTTATGTCATAAATCTTATAAAGAAAAATGCTCTAAAAAATATCAATTATTTGACATAACTTTTAATAAAACAATAGCAATTTATGCAACTATTCCATAATCATGATAAAACTATTTCGAATTTCATTCTATTCAATTTAAATTTAAATTTGAAATCAGACAAATATTGATTTAACGATTAATCCTACTTTTTTACCGCAAAAAAATGAAAAAAATGGCATAAAAAATATCAGAAATAGTTGATCAAATTTTATTGCAACAATCGAACTTCAACAATAATGAAATTATCATCTGAATAGTACAATCATTTCCGCTTCATTCTTTCATCAGAGTTTTCCCAAATTTGATGACAGTTTGATAATTTATAAATTTAGTTAACTGTTTCTACTGCTCCATCATTCCAGTTTACTGTCAAAATGTGTTGTCATATTGCTGTTGTTACTGCTAGATTTGTTGATCATTTGTTTTTTTTGCAATCTACCAATCGAATAAATTTTGATGAATTCATTGGTTCTTCAAATTTGGATTACGATAGTTGTAGATAGGAAAGAAGGCGTGGCAAAAAGTAGAAAATGTATGAATGAGCATTTTGCTTGCTTTCCTCCCAAAGCAATATGAATTCCCATTTCCCAAATAACAGGCAAAAATAGTGTCCCTGCCGAATGTCTAATCATTTTCATGATTCGAAGGTGGTTAACGAACAAGTTCAACTAATTTCTTCTCCTAGGTAAAACTACTAACACGAAAGTCGTTAGACTACGTTGATGCTCACTCCAGGATATCTGCAACAGCATCATCAACCGGTCACCAATTGCGCATCCAGCATTACTACCTCATCTCCAACCGTTTTACCATCATCATTTAACATTACAAGCCATCTACCGACCGGGTATGAGCTCATTTCTTTTTTCATTTCTCACTTAAAGTTTATATAGAAGTATAATTCAATCAAGCAACAAAAAAAAATTCATTAGTTTTTTATTTTGTTAAATTTTTTTCGAATTAAACTTATTGATGGAATATTTTTAGTTATTTTATATCATTTTTTTATAGCAAATTAGAATTGGAAAAAAAGAAAAGAAACGAAGAAAAGGTTTTAGCATTCAAATATAAATACATAATGAACTGAAATTTATCTCAATATGCGTATCAGTGCTATATGATTAAGCACAAATTATTTTATTCAATAATTTCTAAAAGTAAATTAAAAAAGCGAATGATTTAATTAGTTCGTTTTTTAGCTTTATTTTAATTTATTAGCTTTATTCTAAAAATTTTTACTTAATTAAAAATTAAGATTTATTAGCTTTATTCTTAAATTAGTACTTTGTCTATTTTTGTCATATTTAAAACTTCCTAATCAATAATTTATGCAAAAAATTGCCAAATTAAAACTTATTTTAAATCTTTTAATATGTTTAAATTACGCAAACTTGTTACTTAAAATTGTAATCATCTGAAATTAAATGACCAACATGTGGCATTTTCATTCTTTTCAAAAAAATTTTAAGGTCAGCAGATCTAAAATTATTAACGTATTTGAATTGTTCTGTGTGCATATTATACAAATGCTAAAAATTGTCCAAGAATAGCCAATTATTTATGGGACCAGTTGGAAATTATGCAATATAAATTTGAATAAGATATTAGGCTATTAGATAATTGCTAACTACTCGAAGAGCTATGTTATTGGCTATTCTTGGCTACAGTTATAGTGTTGCTAATAAATTCGGAGTAAATTATTGTTAAAAATAACATTTTTAAATATTGAGATTATTGCAATAATATGTTTCGTTACTGTAAATTACAGCATCATAAGTTGGAGTAAGGTTTATGCAGGAAAGTTTATCAGAAATTTCACCTAATCATAATTTAATTAATTTTTCTTTTGTGCATTTTTTAGACCTACTGAACTCNTAAATATTGAGATTATTGCAATAATATGTTTCGTTACTGTAAATTACAGCATCATAAGTTGGAGTAAGGTTTATGCAGGAAAGTTTATCAGAAATTTCACCTAATCATAATTTAATTAATTTTTCTTTTGTGCATTTTTTAGACCTACTGAACTCATTCCCGGAAATGCTTGTAATCCGCGAAATTATTATCAGTCTATGGTGCAATCACAGACTACTTTTGGACAACAATTGTTCATCAAAAGTGGTATTACTTATTTTACGGTTTCAATAAATTTTAAAAATTTCAAATAACATTGAGGTTTGATAAACTTAGTTTTTGTCTAATTTTAAATTGATTTTTTATTCCAGAAAATGGTTATGGATCATGTGATGCCACTTTTGCGCCTGATATGTATTTTGCTCCTGAAACTCAATTTATACAAAATTCATGTTTATTCAATTCTGCACCAGCGACCACAGGAACCGATTATTCGTATAATCTAATTAAGTCGGATCCTGAAACATTTTTTGGCCATGCATGCTCATCACATCCATTTGTTCAACCTCACTATTCGCATTTTCCGTTTGCCGTGCAATCGATGACATCCGGTACACCAAGTGGTAATTATATCCAGAATCCAATTCAATGCCAATGGGTTGAAGTTGGTACTGAAAAAAATTTGTAAAAAAAATTGTAAACAAAACAGAAAAAACCGTATCGCTTCATTTTTTGAATAATAATTTCCATTACATTTTAAAAAAAATTTATTTTTCATTTATTTTAGCAATGTAATAAACAAAGTTAATTTTATCTTATTTTTATTTATGAAAATTTTCTGAGAAAAAAAGATTTTAGTGCCAAAAAGGATAGAAAAATGAAAAATGTAATATGATATGATTTTGAAACAACAAAATGAATTTTATCAATTAACACAGATGATTAAAATTTTTTAAATTAATTGTTATTAAACTCGAATTTGTTTTAGTAATGCTGTGTTTTTTCAATTTTAATAACAAATAAATAAATTTTAGCAATTAATACAAGTAATTAGAATTTTCAAAATTAATTACAGTTCGAACTTAAATTTAATTTCTTAGTGCTAATAATTTTGAAATAGCAAAATAGATTTTAGCAATCAAAAAGCAAATAATTAAAATTTTTAAAATTAATTGCTACTGGATTTGCATTTTTTTGTTTACTGCTGTGATTTTGAATTTTATTAAAAAATGAACACATTTTTGCAATTAATACAGATGATTGAAATTTTTTTGATTAATTATAATTTAAGTTTAATTTCGTTTAATACTTTAGCGTAATAGGATTTGTGGTCGATTATTTTACTCGATTGAATATATCGTATCCCACTTGCAACACGAGCATGTGGGTGTGTCAGACGGCACTTTTCATGTCTGTCAATGGAAAGATTGCTCAAGGAGGGGAAAAATTTTTAAAGTAAGATAAAATTCATTTAAATGAAATAAATGAAATGTAGTAAGTGGAAAATTTTTAAAAAAAATGATAAATCATTAAATACAAGCTTTCATTTTTTGAATGTTAAAAATTTTTGCATAAACAAATTTTGTTAATGCATATATTAGCAGAATTATTTTTTAAACAAAAATTGAACTTTTGAGAAAGAGAAATAAATGAAAATTTAATCAAAAATAAATGAATTTATATATTTTTTTAATGATAAATTTTAATGATAAATGGTCTCATTGAAATTACTAATAATTCATTAGAACGACGAAGATCAAATAAGACAAAAATACATAAATTAAGGATGTTTGAGTTGAAAAATATATTAGTATTTGGAAAAATCAAAACAGCATTAAAAAATCAAAAAATATTTTAATTGTTAATTGCTAGTTGATTTTAATGTGAAATACGATGCAGAAAAAATTTTCCTACAATAAAATTTACCTTTCAGGCAAAATATAAACTTGTTAATCATATTCGGGTACATACGGGTGAGAAACCATTTCCGTGCACAATGTGCTCAAAAGTTTTTGCAAGAAGTGAAAATTTGAAAATTCATCTACGAACACATACAGGTTAGCAATTGATAATATTTTTATGTCATTATTATTATTTTATTGTTATTATTATTATATTTTATCATCATCAATCGGTTTTTAATTAGCATTGATCATCATTATAAATAACGATCTAATTTTCCTCAGTCAACAAATATTTTATGAATAGTCACTATCAATAATAGTTAAACTATTATTAATCATTAAATATTATCACTATCACACTGTGTAATAATCACTCAATTTCATCATTCAATATTATCACTACCATAACAATGCAATTATGTTTTATCATTTAATATTATTACCACAATAATGTGATTATTTTTAATCATTCAATATTATCATTGCCATAACAACATAATTATTTTTTATCAATCAATATTTTCACCACCACAACAATGAAATTATTTTTCATAATTAAATATCATGTTGTTTCTTTTTTTACAGTATTACACAATCAAATAGCTTCTAAGATATTCACAAAAATTTTTGCTACATGTCATTAGCCTTCATTTGCCCTCATCCAACTTCTTAATAATCCACTCCAATGTGAAATGCACAATAGAGCAACTATGATCCTCGTTACCTATCTCTTCTCTATTCCAATCATCTATTATTATTATTAAGCAGTACATAAGCCATCATCATCGTCATTATCATTATTATTATCATCTTAATTTTTGTCAAAAATCAATTCAAATGTCAAATTTAATCCAATCTATTGAAAAAGAGATTAGGAACTTTAAGTGGAATTAATAGCAAAATAGAAGATATATTTAGGATTATCTAAACACTAATTCACTTTTTTTCAATAAGAAATTAATGGACTTCTTTTTTTTCGTGCTTGACTAACAACTAAAATTATTCATTCTCAAATTTCAAATTAAAAAAAAAAACCAAATCAAATGTAAAAATGTGTTTTTGGAGATATATGTTAATCCTAGAAATACTTTCCTAATGGAACATTTGATACTAACTTAAATCATTCAGTTAATAATAACAAAATCTACTAGCGATTTTTGTGCTAGTACATGCTTTGAATAGTAAAAATGTCATATTTAGGATAAAAAAGTTAAATGAAATTTAAATTTAGAAGTGGTTTTTCTTCACTTCATTTCAACTTATTAATTCGATTCAAGTACATTAAATTAACATTAAACCGAAAGTAAATTTTTATTTTGTAGAAAAAAAATTGGCAAAAAATTTTTGAAGAACCCTCAGATAAACGAAGATCTATTCAGTGGTACCATTATAATAGGTAACATAATATCTGCTCATTGCATCAGCTAGTGAACTAAATAAACAGAACACTTAAGTACATTCATAATTGGTAACCCTTGAAATAACCAATGATTATTTATTTATCACATCAGTAAAGTTTACATGATTTACTTTATTTCAAGATAATTCTGGATTTTATGAATTATTTTAAAATAAATATTCATCAAATTTCACAATATATACCTTTAGCCTAAAAATTGTTTATCATATTAGAAAAGTTTGCAAGATTATGTTAAAAATTCATTTGGTTTCCGGATATTTTTGAAAATTTATTTAAATTAAAAATAAACATTTATCGGATATATACTTATTTTCTCATTAAATTATTTAAGATAGGTTTTTTGTATTTTCTTGAAAAAAAATATGCCCATCACAATTCATTTTAATAATTAATCAATTATCTAAATATCAAAAAAAATTTAACCACGAATTATTAATAAAATATTATCAATTATTTATCAATTCTATTTATTCTTAAAGAAATCAAAAAAATTTTGATATTTTAAATTTTACTGAAAATGTTAATGCTCTTAGTTCTTGATAATGTTGCCACTATTCATTCCATTCATTCATTTCATTACATTTCATTACATTACATTTCATTTCATTTCATTACATTACATTTCGTTACATTACATTTCATTACATTACATTTCATTTCATTTCATTTCATTTCATTTCATTTCATTGCATTTCATTTCATTTCATTTCATTTCATTTCATTTCATTTCATTTCATTTCATTTCATTTCATTTCATTACATTACATTACATTACATTACATCATTACATTTCATTTCACTTCATTTTATTTCATTACATTACATTACATTACATTACATTTCATTACACTACATTACATTACATTACATTACATTACATTACATTACATTACATTACATTACATTACATTACATTACATTACATTACATTACATTACATTACATTACATTACATTACATTACATTACATTACATTACATTACATTACATTACATTACATTACATTACATTACATTACATCACATTACATTACATTACATTACATTACATTACATTACATTACATTACATTACATTACATCATTACATTACATTTCATTTCATTTCATTTCATTTGATTTCATTACATTACTTTTCATTTCATTACATTTCATTTCATTACATTACATTTCATTTCATTTCATTTCATTTCATTTCATTTCATTACATTACATTACATTACATTACATTACATTACATTTCATTACATTACATTACATCATTACATTTCATTTCATTTCATTTCATTTCATTTCATTACTTTTCATTTCATTACATTTCATTTCATTTCATTACATTACATTACATTTCATTTCATTTCATTTCATTTCATTTCATTTCATTACATTACATTTCATTTCATTTCATTTCATTACATTACATTACATTTCATTTCATTTGATTTCATTACATTACATTTCATTTCATTTCATTACATTTCATTTCATTTCATTTCATTTCATTACATTTCATTTCATTTCATTACATTTCATTACATTTCATTTCATTTCATCACATTTCATTTCATTTCATCACATTACATTACATTTCATTTCATTTCATTTCATTTCATTACATTACATTTCATTTCATTTCATTACATTACATTACATTTCATTTCATTTGATTTCATTACATTACATTTCATTTCATTACATTTCATTTCACTTCATTTTATTTCATTACATTACATCACATTACATTACATTACATTTCATTACACTACATTACATTACATTACATTACATTACATTACATTACATTACATTCACATTACATTACATTACATTACATTACATTACATTACATTACATTACATTACATTACATTACATTACATTACATTACATTACATTACATTACATTACATTACATTACATTACATTACATTACATTACATTACATTACATTACATTACATTACATTACATTACATTACATTACATTACATTACATTACATTACATTACATTACATTACATTACATACATTACATTACATTACATTACATTACATTACATTACATTTCATTTCATTTCATTACATTACATTACATTACATTTCATTTCATTTCATTTCATTTCATTACATTACTTTTCATTTCATTACATTCATTACATTACATTACATTACATTACATTACATTACATTACATTACATTACATTACATTACATTACATTACATTACATCATTACATTACATCATTACATTACATTTCATTTCATTTCATTACATTACATTTCGTTACATTACATTTCATTACATTACATTTCATTTCATTTCATTTCATTTCATTTCATTACATTTCATTTCATTACATTTCATTTCATCTCATTTCATTTCATTTCATTTCATTTCATTTCATTTCATTACATTACATTACATTACATTACATTACATCAATACATTACATTACATTACATTTCATTTCATTACATTACATTACATTACATTACATTACATTACATCATTACATTACATTTCATTTCATTTCATTACATTACATTTCGTTACATTACATTTCATTACATTACATTTCATTTCATTACATTTCATTTCATTTCATTTCGTTTCATTTCATTTCATTTCATTTCATTTCATTACATTTCATTTCATTACATTTCATTTCATTACATTTCATTTCATTTCATTTCATTTCATTTCATTACATTTCATTACATTTCATTTCACTTCATTTTATTTCATTACATTACATTACATTACATTACATTTCATTACACTACATTACATTACATTACATTACATTACATTACATTACATTACATTACATTACATTACATTACATTACATTACATTACATTACATTACATTACATTACATTACATTACATTACATCACATTACATTACATTACATTACATTACATTACATTACATCATTACATTACATTTCATTTCATTTCATTTCATTTGATTTCATTACATTACTTTTCATTTCATCACATTTCATTTCATTACATTACATTTCATTTCATTTCATTTCATTTCATTTCATTTCATTTCATTTCATTACATTTCATTTCATTACATTACATTACATTTCATTACACTACATTACATTACATTACATTACATTACATTACATTACATTACATCAATTACATTACATTTCATTTCATTTCATTACATTACATTACATTACATTTCATTTCATTTCATTTCATTTCATTTCATTACTTTTCATTTCATTACATTTCATTTCATTTCATTACATTACATTACATTTCATTTCATTTCATTTCATTACATTACATTTCATTTCATTTCATTTCATTACATTACATTACATTTCATTTCATTTGATTTCATTACATTACATTTCATTTCATTTCATTACATTTCATTTCATTTCATTTCATTTCATTTCATTACATTTCATTTCATTTCATTACATTTCATTACATTTCATTACATTTCATTTCATTTCATTTCATTATATTACACTACATTACATTACATTTCATTTCATTTCATTTCATTTCATTCCATTCATTTCATTTCATTTCATTTCATTCATTTCATTTCACTCCATTCATTTCATCCATTTATTTCATTCCATTTCATTTCATTCCATTCATTTCATTCCATTCATTTCATTCCATTCATTTCATTTCATTACATTTCATTACATTTCATTTCACTTCATTACATTTCATTTCACTTCATTACATTACATTACATTTCATTTCATCTCATTTCATTACATTTCATTTCATTTC
>SSBO01000078.1:0-15257 GCA_005281725.1 Wuchereria bancrofti | reverse complement strand
AAAAAAAAATTTAAACAAAGGGAATAAAAATTTAAATAAAAATTATACAAAAACAATAAAAATAATACATATAACTTAACTATAAAAAAAAATAAAAGCAGAAATAAAAGTACATCATATCAGTACAAAGTTATAACTATAATTAACTTTGTAAAAACAAAAAATAACAAACTTTGACGCTTTATTCCCATTATTCATTAACTATGATAAAAACCTTTACTGATATGCAATACCAAAAAAACTAAAATCAAGAAATAATTAAAATTCCAAATCTTTTAGACCACAACTAAATATTTAAATTAAATTAAGAATTTAACTCAATAAATATCCTAAAGGCTAACCCTTTCAACACTCTAGAGAAGTCAACTCTAAAGTAATATATATGAAATTATGATTAGCACCACAAATTTCAGAGTACTGATCATAAAATAACCAACCTTCAGCAGTTACATCGGTATCATACGTTGTCGCTTCAGTTTCCGATGTTTCTGTAATGCTTGGTTCTCTCATCGTTATTTCAGGGTTTCCTGTCCATTCTGACTACAAATTTTTGCTGAGTTTAAAACTCATTGGATGAGAAACGTTATAGTCGTAAAACAATCAATTTAAAATCTAAAAATTTATACGATCAATATGATTGATGCCTAATGTAATGGTAGATCTTGCAATTAGGTAGTTCCTAATCATCTTACTGGATTTTCCCTTTCATCGATCTGTAGATTGACTTATTCGCTTCCTACTAATTATTTCTGCAATTTCATCCAGAATTTAGTTCAACATTTTTTAGAAGAGAAAAAGAAATTTTAACTATGCTCTACAGTGAAATTTCTCTGAACCTCGCCTTCAAACTCATTGCTAATAGCATTTAACTGCTAATAGATATGGACCTTTGCTACAGCTTTTACCCGTGAAATTATCGAAATCAAATCAAGAGTATGAAGGCACCACCTTATCCTTTCTCTTTAAGCCATTTCATCTGCAATATATAACTTTGTTTCAAACGTACAGCATAACCTGAATTTGATAATTAGAACGAAATAGTCACACAGGCAAAAATTGTGAAATTATTTCGAAAGATATCTTCGCAGTTATACTTATTAGATTATTCCTTCTTTACTTGTCGGCAAATAGGCCGAAAGTATCAATACAGTAACTAAGAACCAAGGGAGGGCGCTAACACAACCAGATAATAAAAATGCAATTTAACGATGTGGATATTTGACCTCAACAAAGAGCCATTTTAAGCGGTATAGCAGGGGCAATTTCTCTTTATGGATGTTACAACGGATCGACGAATTGGGGAACAGTGGTCTTAGGACAGTGATTTTTGGTTCAAAATGATTCAAAATGCATTTCCTAGGCATAATAAATATTGAATTTCACGGTGAAAAAGAAACATTGTTTCATCATTTGCTGCATCTCTTCTTTCATTATTTCTGCCCGGTTTCTAATTTAACTGAAAATAAAAGCTCAATTACATGGGATTAGACTATTTTAAGCAATGCTCGAATGATTTTTATTCTTTTATACCATTACAAAGAATTAATTTTTGATTTTTGATTGATTTTTGCTGATAACAATAAGAAATATGACATATTTGTTTTCTTTCTGCGGTACCTAATAATTATCTTTTCACCATTTAGGTATGAAACAATATATTAATATTCTTCGTGATATTGTGATAATTGTTAAACTGAATGAATGAATAAACAGAATGGAAAGGAACATAATTGGAATTATCAACTGAGACATTTTATTTTAGTGAATGATATTATCGAGGATATAACATAAATTAGAAATGTGTGTCCATTTCATATTTCCCTATTTCGGCAAGAATTTTGAGAATTAAAGTTTTCCGTTGATCGTTTTGTTTCCAGATGGTTTTATAAGCATTTTTATGAATTGGATATCTGTGACTCATATTGCTGGTCTTTTTTTTCTTTTTGTTGTAATTGCCAAGTATTAAATTAAATGCTATTGGATTTTAAGAATTTCAAATTCACTTATCGATGAAGTAGGAGAAATCAATTCCAATATCTAAATTATAATATGATGGAATAATCGTAAAAAGCAAAGCGTGTGTAAAATTATTCGAATGATTTAGTGGGAACAACTGTCGCTAAAGACGAAGAACAAAGGCGATAAAATTAACTGATAAATGGATAATCCTTTGTTACAAACGATGTAGCAGAAAGCGAGGAGAAGCAGTAAATGAGAATCTCTTTGTCCATAAATTAACCTCGCTTGATACACATTATATTGTATAAGAGATATGAAAATTAAATGCATGTAATAGACTATTGTAACAAGAGATATCTATCCTTAAACAAATCTCCTTTCTTCTCAAATTCACATTTATCATCTTTAGTCCCAATTAACTCCAACACCATCTCTTAATTACAATTAATCATTTTTTACAATTGTCCATTTATAGGGCGGTTGGGGTTTCAGCTCTCTGATAATGTTTAGTGCTTTTATAACTGTGTAGCAACCGTGCGATATGTATAATGCGTTGTTATGATGTTGATTTGTTTTATGTTAAATAAAGGTTTAATTACCCAGGTTTGAGGTGCGGAAAAACAATCGACGAACAACAACGGGAGTTTAATTACCCAAGTTTGAGGTAGCTAACGATAAAGCATCAAATTCAAAATTTCCCGACAACAACAATTACAGATTGGTTGTTATTTAGTTTAGGTAAATCTAAGTTAATTTAAATTTTGCTAAGATAACTTACTGTTCAATTAGTATTATTAATAATAAGTATTACTTAATACGCTAATGATTTTGTCCTTAAATGATCATTTAATTGTGATGGATTTTGCTTCATTTATTTGCAATATCTTCAAATTATATACTCTAAAGCTATAATTGCTTATTGTCGTAACTAAGTCACTAATGAATCTAACTTCCAAAGTAAATATTTTGGATTTAAAAAATATCAGAAAAAGCATTGAATTTCTCTTAAATATATGTGGCAAAATATCTGTCTTCCTCATTTGTAATGTTGGAGTTTTGAAAGTTCATTCTTTGGGGTGTGCATGTTGTGTTGCGTTGCTCGGTCGGTTATGTCAGAGTTGCATAAAAAATCAATAGTTGATATTTTTTTTACATTGATTCATTTAGGTCGTAGGTTGGTCGGTTGGGTTACTTGTTTGCGTGATGCGCACATGCATATTATTTGGCGGTTTCTTAAGGCGTGAGTTGACGTGCATGTTTTGCGTATTTTCAGTTTCATTGGTTAGCTTTTTCTTGTTATCTTTTCTTGTTATCACTAAATTTCTTCGTTTAAGGTAACAAAGTTCGTTTAATTGTTCTTGTCATTCTTGTCATTGGTAACATTGGTCTTGTCACGTGATTAGTTGAAAATAGTGTCAGGGAAGCAATAATGGATGAAGATCAATTATTGGACTATGAGGAAGAGCAGGAAGAGATGATTGATGGCAACAAAGCAGAAAATGGATCAGTAACAGATAAGAAAATTAAGGTATCTTTTTTTCGTTTTAAATTGCCATTTATAATTATTTCGAATGGGGCGAAATTTTGCTGATTTTAAGTTATTTTTCAAGTTTATTCGACCAGAAGGTAGAGTTAGTCACATTTGGAAGTCAAATTTGACTGAGGATTTCTATGCTATTCAAAATTTTTTTTTTTAGTTGTGTATCTTTATTTTTTTTATTGTATTTTTTTTATTGTTTTTTTATTGTCGGATGAAACGANAGGATTTTAACGGATAATCCTTTGTTACAAACGATGTAGCTGGAAAGCGAGGAGAAGCAGCAAATGAGAATCTCTTTGTCCATAAATTAACCTCGCTTGATACACATTATATTGTATAAGAGATATGAAAATTAAATGCATGTAATAGACTATTGTAACAAGAGATATCTATCCTTAAACAAATCTCCTTTCTTCTCAAATTCACATTTTTTATCTTTAGTCCCAATTAACTCCAACACCATCTCTTAATTACAATTAATCATTTTTTACAATTGTCCATTTATAGGGCGGTTGGGGTTTCAGCTCTCTGATAATGTTTAGTGCTTTTATAACTGTGTAGCAACCGTGCGATATGTATAATGCGTTGTTATGATGTTGATTTGTTTTATGTTAAATAAAGGTTTAATTACCCAGGTTTGAGGTGCGGAAAACAATCAGTTCGGCCAGTTCTACTGAGAGTACAACGAGAACAACGAGAATAGACGTAAGAATAAATTAAAGTAGGAAACAATTAAATAAACAGATATTCGTCCCTTAAAGAAAAAGGAGGGAATATCATATCAACCTTATTTTTTCCTACAAATTTGTTGGTGCCACGAGCCGGGAGCAACCGAAATTTTAAAAAGAAAGCAAGAAAAGAAAGAAAAATGTCAGCAAGCATAGCAATAAGCGCCAACCCCACGAAAGTTAAATTAACAAAGGCGCTCAATGAAATTAAACAATTGAAAGTTATCCAGCCGGACGTTAGTCTACCGGTGGAAAACCAATACGAGCAATGTAAAGAACAAGAAAGAAAACTTAAAGAGAAGCAACAAAGAATAGAGAAGCAAATAACGACGCTCGAAAGAATTAATGAAAAATGGCTGGAATCCCTGCAAAAGGTACCAGCTACTCAACGAGATGAAGAAAATCAACGGTATGCGAGAATGGTTGAAGACGATAAGGGAATTCTGAAATTAATTGAAGATGGCTGGGAAACATTAATATCACTTAAGCTACATATTGAAGATATTCAAGCAACGATGCAGTGTTTACAACAATCAATGGAACGAACGTCGCGAAATAATTCTGAAACAGATAGAATATCGAGTCAACAAGAGCAAGGATCAACGGAAGTAAGACGCCAACTAACTGTTAAATTGCCACGTCTTGCTCTTAAAAATTTTGATGGGAATCCGAAGCAATGGAGAGAATTCTGGAGTGTGTTTGAAGCAGCAGTACATCAACAGAATTTGGCAGACGTACAGAAACTGACATATCTTCTCTCCTGTTTAAGAGAGAGATATAAAATAAGAGGAACCGCATTAAACGCAGTAGAAGGATACGAAACAACACCAGAAAACTATGAGACGATTCGAAATATTCTCATTGAAAGATTTGGAAGCCCTTCCATAATTAAACGAGCGTTGCATCACGAATTACAATCATTCAGACATAATGATCGTGATTTGAGAACAACAGTAGAGGCAATCGAAAGAATCCTTAGGCAGCTGGCAAACTTAGGTGAAAACGTAGAACAAACGAGTATCGAGTTGGCTATTGAAGAAAAGTTACCTCGATGGGTACTCGACGAAGTATACAAAAAAAAGGAACTAGACCCAAATTGGTCTGTTAGTAAGCTTCGACAATGTTTAGAAACTATTGTGAAACGAAAAGAAACGATTAATCAAGTTTACGGACAAAGGAATAATGACGATGGAAGAAAATATGATCCATCAAAGTGCAACAGAGGAATTCAATTCAATCAACCAAGAGGAACATCAGCATTACCAGCAATACAATTTCAGAAGGAAACCACAAATCGAAACATCAATTCAAGCAAGAGGTCAAGACCTTGTGCATTTTGCAATCGAGATCACTGGGATGACGAATGCCGAAAATATACAACTTTGGAAGAACGACTCGCAAGACTAAACGCTCTAAAAGCATGTAGAAATTGTTTAAAGGTGGAACATAACACAAGAAACTGTAAGGTAAATCAAAAGAGTTGTTTCCACTGTAAGCAAAGTCACAATTCCGCCTTGTGCTACATTTTCCAAAGAAGAGATCAATCACAACAAAACAAATCAACGGCAGTTACAAATATGGATCAAAGAAAAGAAGTAAAAGCAATCAACGCTGTAGCAGATCGCAATATACAAACGAAATACAACGTCTTACTACTTTGTCGAGAAGTAATAGTAATAAATCCACGAAAACCAGGAATCAAAGCTAAAGTACTTGCATTTTTCGACATAGGATCACAATTGTCATTCATGTCGCAAAATTTAGCAAACCAATTGCGAATTAAAGGAAAAAGTGAAAATCTCAATATAGCCGGATTTGGAAAGGAAAAACCCATAAATTTTCAAACGATGAAGACGGTAGTCGGAATCAGATTAACCAACGAGGAAACGATTCAGATGGAAGTCAATACAGTTGACTATCTTACCAACGACTTACAAGTAGCGGATCTTTCTGAACAGAATCTCGATCAACTAAATGAACTCCACGGTGAATGGAAAAAACCGGACTTACTTATTGGAGCTAACTACTTTTTCAATTTCATAGAACCAAGCAGAGCAAAACGAATAAATTCGGGATTTTACTTAGTGGAGACGAAAGTAGGACCAATAGTAGCAGGTTATGGTCAAATTAACAAAGCAAATTCAAACATAACGCAAGTGGAAACGGCAAATGTTTGCACAACTATAGATGTCGATCAGTTTTGGAAATTAGAACTTATTGGTGTGAAAGAAGAGCCAGAAGTAACGGACGACGATAAAGCATTATCCCAATTCAAAAGAAGCATCGGTAAACATAAAGGGCGATATCAAGTTAGTTGGCCGTGGAGAGAAACAAAGATAAATCTTAAAAGTCATTATGGGTTATGTTTAGGAAGACTCAAGTCACTTATAACAAGACTGCGAGACGAACCAGAGTTACTTCAAAGCTACGATAACACTATCCGAGAACAATTAGCGTGTGATATGATCGAAGAAGTTACCCCCGAGATGAATCAGGAGGGTATAATACATTATCTTCCACATCATGAGGTTCTTACAATTAACCAAGAAACAACAAAGCTCAGGGTGGTTTACGACGCTTCGGCCCATTTGAAAAATGACAGAAGTTTAAACGAAGTATTATACCGTGGATCATCCACACTTCCCGATCTTTGCGGAGTATTGCTAAGATTTCGGATAATGAAAAACGTAATTGTAGCAGACGTAGAAAAGGCTTTTTTACAGTTGGAATTAAAACCGGCTGATAGAAATTGCACGAGATTTTTATGGCTGCACAACATAGAAAACCCAATGGAAATTAACAACGTCAAGTGCTACCGATTCAAGAGAGTCCCTTTTGGAATAATATCATCACCATTTCTACTTTCCGCGACTCTGAATCATCATTTAGAAATCAACGAGAGTGATATAGCTAAAGAAATTAAGAAGAACTTATACGTAGACAACGTTTTGATATCATCAGCCACAACAGAAGAAGCTTTGAAGAAATACCAAGAAGTGAAACAAATATTTAGTGAAGCAGCTATGAATATTCGAGGATTCTTATCCAATAACAAAGAGTTCAACGCTTATGTACTGAGAGACGACAAGTTTAAAAATGAAAAGATTAAAATTCTTGGTATTCCTTGGGATTACCACAACGATACAATCACGCTAGAGCTCAAAGCCTGGAAAGGAAAGGAAATAACTAAAAGAAACGTTCTACAATTTATAGCGTCTCAATACGACCCCCTGGGACTAATTGTACCAATAAACATCAAATTGAAATTATTTCTTCAAAATCTCTGGAAAAAGAAGTATTCGTGGGACAAGCCATTAGAAAAGGAAGATGTAGCAAAGTGGCAATCCCTTATTGAAGAATGGCCACAATTTATCAAGAACATTCCCCGAAAAACCATGGACACAAACGACGGGTTTAAAATGCACGTGTTTACTGACGCCTCAGCTATTGCTTATTCGGCAGTAGTTTATATATCAACCAACGACGGCAATGAAAGAAAAACATCGTTGATATTTTCAAAGGTAAGACTCGCTCCAATAAAAGTTATTACGATACCGCGACTTGAATTGATGGGTTCTTTAATTGGAGTAAGAGCAGCGACGTTTGTTAAGAAGCAATTAGAATTAGAAGGAATCCCAACAATTCTCTGGTCAGATTCAAAATGTATCTTACATTGGATACTAAATCGTACGAAATTGCAGCCAAAGTTTATACAGAATCGAGTAGAAGAAATAAGGAAATCAAAGTTTTCCTTTCGATATGTACCTAGTGAAACTAATCCAGCAGATATAGCAACAAGAGGAATTAAGCCAAAAGATTTAAAATACCAGAAATTGTGGTGGAATGGGCCACATTGGTTAAATGAAGACGAAAAAAGTTGGCCAAAGTGGACCTATCAAAATTTAGACGACAATATAGACGATGAAGAAGCTCGAGAAGTTGTAGTGGAAGCAATTACAAACCAAAATGGTGACAATTCCTACCAAATAATTAATACCAATCACTTTAGCAAATGGATGCGATTAGTAAGAACAATTATCTGGTCGCTAAGATTCATCAAACGAATCACAAAAAATAGAGTGAAATGGATTGAACTATTATCGGATGTTGGCAACCCCATAACAGTTTATGATTATAAACTAGCTGAACAGATTTTAGTGAGGCAGGCTCAAAATGAAAATTTCGACGAAGAGGTGAAACTAAAACTAAGCCTCTATCTCGATGAAAATAAACTATGGAGATCAGCTAGTCGACTCGAAAATTCATCTTTACCTGAAAAAACGAAACATCCACTTTATTTACCAAGACACAACGTTATTACAGAGCTTATTGTATTATATAAACATGAGTCAATATTTCACGCCGGAGTAGCACATACGCTATCAGAAATCAGGCAAAGTTATTGGATCCCAAAGGGCCGATCCGAGGTAAAACGAATTTTAAACAAGTGTTACGTATGTAAACGATGGCAAGCAAAACCCTTTAAACTGCCGATAATGCCAAGTTTACCAGAAACGCGAGTAAGAAGATCAAGAACTTTCGAAAACATTGGAGTAGATTATCTCGGACCGATTTCAGTAATATCAAATATAGGTACAACTAAAAGATGGATTGCGTTGTTTACTTGCTTTACGACGAGAGCTGTCCATTTGGAGAAAGCCGAAGACCTATCAGCCGAAACATTTATGCACATTGTTAGAAGGTTTGTCAGTAGACGAGGTTTTCCACACCAAATTATCAGTGACAACGCACTTCAATTCCAAAGCGTATTCAGTATAATAACCCAGGAATATGGAAAGGTCAACGAATTTTTAACAAAAAAAGGAATTCATTGGAAGAGCATTATACCCCGAGCTCCATGGAGTGGGGGATTATATGAAAGGTTGGTAGGCTTAACAGGTTTGAGGTGCGGAAAAACAATCGACGAACAACAACGGGAGTTTAATTACCCAAGTTTGAGGTAGCTAACGATAAAGCATCAAATTCAAAATTTCCCGACAACAACAATTACAGATTGGTTGTTATTTAGTTTAGGTAAATCTAAGTTAATTTAAATTTTGCTAAGATAACTTACTGTTCAATTAGTATTATTAATAATAAGTATTACTTAATACGCTAATGATTTTGTCCTTAAATGATCATTTAATTGTGATGGATTTTGCTTCATTTATTTGCAATATCTTCAAATTATATACTCTAAAGCTATAATTGCTTATTGTCGTAACTAAGTCACTAATGAATCTAACTTCCAAAGTAAATATTTTGGATTTAAAAAATATCAGAAAAAGCATTGAATTTCTCTTAAATATATGTGGCAAAATATCTGTCTTCCTCATTTGTAATGTTGGAGTTTTGAAAGTTCATTCTTTGGGGTGTGCATGTTGTGTTGCGTTGCTCGGTCGGTTATGTCAGAGTTGCATAAAAAATCAATAGTTGATATTTTTTTTACATTGATTCATTTAGGTCGTAGGTTGGTCGGTTGGGTTACTTGTTTGCGTGATGCGCACATGCATATTATTTGGCGGTTTCTTAAGGCGTGAGTTGACGTGCATGTTTTGCGTATTTTCAGTTTCATTGGTTAGCTTTTTCTTGTTATCTTTTCTTGTTATCACTAAATTTCTTCGTTTAAGGTAACAAAGTTCGTTTAATTGTTCTTGTCATTCTTGTCATTGGTAACATTGGTCTTGTCACGTGATTAGTTGAAAATAGTGTCAGGGAAGCAATAATGGATGAAGATCAATTATTGGACTATGAGGAAGAGCAGGAAGAGATGATTGATGGCAACAAAGCAGAAAATGGATCAGTAACAGATAAGAAAATTAAGGTATCTTTTTTTCGTTTTAAATTGCCATTTATAATTATTTCGAATGGGGCGAAATTTTGCTGATTTTAAGTTATTTTTCAAGTTTATTCGACCAGAAGGTAGAGTTAGTCACATTTGGAAGTCAAATTTGACTG
This sequence comes from Wuchereria bancrofti, assembly GCA_005281725.1. Lineage (NCBI taxonomy): Eukaryota > Metazoa > Nematoda > Chromadorea > Rhabditida > Onchocercidae > Wuchereria > Wuchereria bancrofti. The sequence goes on along the minus strand of SSBO01000078.1, from coordinate 5,072 downwards.
AGGATTTCTATGCTATTCAAAATTTTTTTTTTTAGTTGTGTATCTTTATTTTTTTTATTGTATTTTTTTTATTGTTTTTTTATTGTCGGATGAAACGACTATGTTGGTTTAGCGGGAGGTACAGTAAGGGATGATGGAGAAGTTGGTTTGATGAAAAAGTTTATTATTTGTGATAGTCAATTGAGAATGTTCTTTATTTCAGGGTACTTATGCTTCAATTCACAGCAGTGGTTTCCGAGATTTTCTCTTGAAACCGGAGCTGCTGCGGGCAATTGTGGATTGCGGTTTCGAACATCCTTCAGAAGGTATATTTCTTAGGTCAATTCGCTACGGTCATTATTTTTCATAGGTGTTGGAAGTCTTTGATAGTGTGATATTTACTGCAGGTGAAAAGATTTGTTGCAATTGCATATGAACAGATTCCTTATTCTCAGTGAGAGTCATATAACTGTAGGAAGTTTCAGTGCAACATGAATGCATTCCGCAAGCCATTTTGGGCATGGATATTGTTTGTCAAGCAAAATCGGGAATGGGCAAAACAGCTGTATTTGTTCTAGCAACTCTGCAGCAACTTGAGCCTGTCGATGGTGAAGTGAGTCTTATATTTGTATTATCAAGATGTTCACTTTTTATAATAAAATTTGGAACTGAGAAAAGATATAACATGGGACATAAATATGGTTACAGTTTTTATTGATATTTGCCTCGCACAACAATTGGAAAATATGAATACTACAAGTTTCTCCATTGGAGTTATTTTGCGTTTTTGCAGGTGTCCGTTTTGGTAATGTGTCATACGCGCGAGCTGGCGTTTCAGATTTCGAAGGAGTACGAACGATTCAGTAAATACATTCCTGGTGTTCGTATTACTGTCTTCTTTGGTGGCATACCAATCAAAAACGATGAAGAGATACTTAAAAACAATGCACCACACATCGTTGTTGGGACTCCTGGCCGTACACTTCAATTAGCGCGAAAAGGAAACTTGAAATTGAAGAACATCAAATATTTCGTTTTGGATGAATGCGACAAAATGATTGGTGATAATGGTACATTTTTGTCTTTTTCTTTTATCTGAAGCGAATGAGCATGTTGTTATATAACGTATGATTATTTTAGATATGAGACGAGACGTTCAAGAAATTGTGAAAATGACGCCGCAAGAGAAACAAGTGATGATGTTCAGCGCTACGTTATCAAGAGATTTACGAGTGGTCTGCAAGAAATTCATGCAAGATGTAAGATTTTCTGGTGCAAACAGCAACACACACAAATACCTGTATACTATGCTCTTTGATGGGATGTCAAGTGAATACCAGCTGGTTGCTGATGGATACGTAAATCCTGTCACTGTACATTAAATTGGCGTCAGAAAAATTACTCGAAGAGCGAATCTGTTCTCTTTTGATGGAGCTACTGCAATGCCTTTTCCCTAAATGCCACCAAACTTCGTTTAACTCTCTTCCCTTAAAAATGAATTTTCATGGTTTCCCATTTGACTATATAATTGGATTACGGAGTGGATTTTCTGGAAGGTAAGCTATTTTCATTATCTTGTCACTTGCATATTAATTATGCTCATGTTGACGTAACATTTGCTTTTTTTTGAAATTTGAGGAGAGGCCGAAAATTGCTACATGTTGCTGAATTAGGTGTCTCTTGACATAATCAAACGTCTGTTGTGTGCTTTTTTTCCTTTTTTTTTGGGAGAGGGGGAATTCAAGTTCCTGATTGTATTGTTGATACTCATCCAGTTCAAAATTGATAAGTTTCAGGTTTCCTTCCGAGATCTACTCCTGAAGAAGAATTCGACATGACGCATTTCGTGTGGCTTTGCATGTGCCAGTTGAAAATTTTTGGCGCACCAGTTTTGCAGTAATTTATATTCGTGATGTGGAAAGCCTTGCGGTTTTTTTTTTTTTTTTTATATGAACCGGAAGCAGGCATTCTGCTATATTTATTTTTAACATAAAAGAAACGTTTAATGTAGGTAATAAAAAGTAGACATGAAATGAGGGTGAATTAATTGATTTTGGGTCAGATCAGAGACTGGCATAAGGAAGTCGTGATAAAATCGTCCAACACATGAATCAGAGGCCCGCGACATTCAGTCTAGCGATTTCCACAGCATGGAAACTGTCAAAACCACATTTTCTCGGAAAATGAAGCAAAATTTATAATTTGGTTCCGCAAACTGGAACAGTCAGTTACGATGATGCGTGACTACTGGTCTTTTAAACAATTTTTTAGCGATTTATACAGACAGGTTTTTCAGCCAATGGAAGTGTATGTCGATGATGAAGCAAAGTTAACACTGCATGGATTGCAACAGCATTACGTGAAACTGAAAGAAATTGAGAAGAATAAGAAATTACTTGAATTACTTGATCAACTGGAATTCAATCAAGTAAATATTAAATGATTTTAGGGAAGCAAGTTATGTATGTTGTATCGCAAAGGAAATTTCTGCTGCTTTATTCGGTAGTTTGAAGCATTAAAATAGCTAATCTAACAGTGGTTGTAGGACGCTGTCAAGATTTATTGACAACTGAGGTTACTTTGCAGTATTATCATATTATATCTGCACTTTACAGGTTGTGATTTTTGTGCGATCTGTGCAACGCTGTGACGCTTTGCACACTTTGCTCTCTGAACAGAATTTTCCAAGCATTGCAATTCATCGTGGCATGCAACAAGAGGAGCGACTTTCTCGATATCAGCAATTCAAGGACTTCCAGGTATTCTGTAGTTCACCAGTGCCACTCTTGCTTATTCTCAATTAAATTTGCGAGTGATGCATTAAATGATGTTTTGATAAAAGTAGTGATAGTTGCATCATTCGTCACTACCACTGATGCATTCATGACTGATAAGTTGAAGGAGACAATTCATGACAATTGTGTTTTCATTCTTAAAAATGATTCTTCTAGAAGCGTATTCTTATTGCAACGAATCTTTTTGGTCGTGGTATGGATATTGAACGCGTGAACATTGTGTTCAATTATGATATGCCGGAAGATTCAGATACGTATTTGCATAGAGTAAGATTTTTTGCTCATTTTCACTTTGTTCCTTTACAGATATGCTTCCTTAAACTAGCGTTTTCCACGAACTTTGTAAAATTAACTCAGTACATTTGCGCAGAAAATTGAAGTTTCGCGTGTTATTTGATAAATGAATTGGAGAGGAATTCTGAATGAGTATTGAAATACTGAGTTACAGGTAGCACGTGCTGGACGTTTCGGTACCAAAGGTTTGGCGATAACATTTGTCTCAGATGAAAATGATGCGAAAATTCTGAATGATGTACAGGACAGATTTGATGTGAATGTTACCGAGTTACCGGCTGAAATCGAAGTTGCAACATACAGTGAGTTCTCCTTGTAACCTTTTCATATTTCAGTACACTTCGACATATGGCATAATGAGATTAGATTATTCACTTTTTATGTTAGGTGTTTTCAAATATAATTTGACTGGACTTCACTTTTTCCATCATGTTTATGGTTATCTTCCTGTTTAATTTCTGCCCTCATTTAATCAGAAGAAAAATGGTTTGAATTGTAGTTGAGGGACGAGCTAACTGAAGCGGCGTGAATTATTTGCTGTGTTTGGCGGCCTTGAAAGAACGCTGCAAAAAAGTTGTTGCTAAAGAAACATTTCTCTTCATTGTAGTAGTGTTTCTGTTTGTCATTGATTGTTTTCTTATTAAACCAAAATTGTTTCAAGAAATGATATTTTTTCTTTATTTGCTGTTTTTTATTTACTTTTACTTAAGAGATATTTTTCTATTACTATGTCATTACATTTTTCAGTGCTGTTTGGAAAATAAATTTGTACTGTTAAGAAATAGTAATGTGCTACAGCCATATGATTTAGATGAAAGTACGAGTGCTCATAGTGAACGAAAAAGGTGTGAAAATCGAACACGAGAATTTTTGAAAGTAAAACTATCAACTGAGAATATCATATCACCTATATATGATATATCTAGTGGACGATATATTTTATTTGAAAAGTATGCGAAGACCTTTTCAGCAATGTTTTATCTTCCGTTTCTGGTTGTGTTAGATGTACCACTTACTACAGCTCTAGAACGGAATATGCAATGTCCAATGAAGTGTCGCATTTCGGAAGATACCATTCGAAAAGTTAACAAATGGAATTACATGAAATGATGATAGTAATTTTATCATCTATCAATCAACAAATGATTTGCAATCATTAGTTGATGGATATTGATCATATTAGATGGAAAAAAAGTCTACGGATTATTTCAAATAATATTAAATCAAAGATACCTAAGGCAAATGATGAAATATCATCAAAAGATGAAAAATGGATGAAATCAGAGCTTGATTTATGTGTTAATGTAAATGTGTTAATTAATTCGAAAGAAAAGTATCGGTAAAAATGGTAATGTATTAGCTGAAATAAAAAAAATCTCCATTGGAGAATACGGACAGAAGTAATTAATTGCGATATGGAAGAATTAAAGAATATTTTATGGAAAAAATATCAGGTAGTTGTTTAATTTTCAGCATTTATTCGCTGTTCCAAATTCAAATCGAAATCAATATTGAATTTAACTAAATAATAAACGTTGACTTTTGACCTAATTCCAAAAAATAATCCATTGCAGTGAACAATAAACGAAAAAAAAACGATTGAATTCAGGTAATCGTATTCTGCTCTTTTCACATTTTATCACCGATTATTGATTATTATAATTTTCTCATTTCCTTTATTTTCTTTCCTTCTGTTTCAGGAATATTACAATATTACTGTTTTAAAAAAGATAAGTGGATTAAAGTGATATTATCTAACGTGAGTAGCAAAACGATGAATGTTATTTAAACTACTGATAATCATACATTATTTAGATTAAATCATTTCAATTTGTTTCATGCTCATTTTTTTTTTAATTTATCATTTTTTTCTTCCTTTCTTTTGTTTTTCGTTGTTATAAAAGTACGTACTGTCAAATCGGAATATTATTATGATAAAATATTATCAAATATTCTGTTCTCATCATTTGAAATTAAAATGAAAAATATTTACCACATATATAT
>SSBO01000077.1:4469-15649 GCA_005281725.1 Wuchereria bancrofti | reverse complement strand
TATGGATTAATGCAATTTTATTGATATATTTGGTAAGTTATTTGGAGGTTCGCGAGATTATTTCGAGTTTCGCGACACGATGTGCGAAACGATACATTGACAATATTGAGCATTGTAAAGCTGCAGTGTTCATTCCTGAAGAAAATAAGGTACGCAGAACATAAGCACTAGGAACTTTCAAAATGGTTAACCAACAAATTAAGATAATAGATTCAAAGTAATTTAATGAAATATTGTAGATAGCGATGAATATAGCGATGAATATATTCTTCAACGATGCAATATTTTTGATATTATTAAAGATGGTAGAGTTTCAGCCAACTGCGCCATTTTTAGCATTTATGAGGTCATTTCTCTAAAGTTATTTCTCTACAAACCTTTTAATTTTAGAATAGAGGTTTATATCAGCTGTATGGTGCAAATTCAAGTGACAGCGGTATTTCACTAGATATTTCTTTCAATTCGATCAGTACAGTATTCGAAGTTCTTGATCAGTGTTCGGTAACAAATGGTTACACAAGTTTGGGAAGTGATTTGGTAGAGGCGATAAAAAGCAAAAACTTAAGTCATGGACTGACCCACCACAAACATTTCAGTTTTCTAAAAATGGGTCCAACCAGAAGGAGAACTAATAGTGAGAATTCAAATGATATAGAAAAGCTAAGCTAAGGGAAACATTTTGATAAATCTGGTCAGGAAAAGCACCATTGCAAATGCCGAACTGGAAAATAGAACAGCTGAGAAACGTGAAAAACTCGAATTACAGTGATTGATTACAGATGAATAAAGAAGTTTAGAAGATTCAAGTTAAAATAATTTTATTAGCAAAGTAGCTTTAGCATTAAAAAATTGCACTGCTTTGCTTTAATTTTAGCACCAATTTTATTTAATGCTAATAGTGAAAGGCTATGAGAAACATAGGCATGCTAAGATGAATGCGGCCTGATGTAATGTAATTTTTTTTTGTATTTATAATTTGTATTATTATCCTCATTCTTCATAAATATTTTCACTTATTTATAAACAAGAAACTGACTTTCTCCTTTCTTTCCTATAATTGCAGACAGGAATTTAAATATGTCTTCATTAAAATTGCTACTGCTAGTATTAATATTATTCAGGTCAGTATATTCCGAGAAATACGCCTAACTTAAAGTGCAAAACAGGATTTGAGAATCTTTTAAGTAAAAGCTAAAAGATAGAGAAGGAAAAACACCAAATATATTTAAATGTAGGACAGCGTCCTGAATTTAAAGTAACTTTTTGGTCAGAAGAGTATATGATTTGGGTTAGTTAAGTTTACTTAACTTACTTTAAGTTGTAGAACTTGAATTGAACCTTTTGCTCCTTGTCTGTTAACAATATCAACCCAAATATCGTTTATTTTATTTATAAATGTAAATCGATACAATATACAGTCGAATAATTGAAACAGCGAAGGAATAAATGGTACCGTTGAGTAGGAGGAAGAGAAGACTGCCACCGATCGTTTCTTTTTTTATTAAGTGATCAGAGAAGATTTTTAAAGATGTAGGAAGTGGGCTGGCTTAACAGATTAACATTTACAATGAAGACAGATGTACATTTGCTATTTGATATATTTGAGGTTTAGATAAAGGATTCATTGTTTCAAAAATGGGATATAACAAAGGAATAACGAATTGGTTTATAGTGATGAATCATTAGCATTATTCTAAACACTTAGTGTGTAATAAATATTTTTTCGGTTTTCCGACAGACAGATTGCCTAAAATTCTAATATAATTCCAGTACACAAATTTATTGATTTAAAAAGTCTAATATATAATTCCAGTTCATATGTGAAGCAGAGCTTGTAAGAGTTATTATAAACAGAAGAGTAGAATTACCTTCACGGCAATATTATTCCCAAACATCCTATTTGTTTTATAATGATTTGGTAACTACAGAGTTATTCATTTCCAACCAGCCGCTTTCATTATCGATTAAACCGGTTTCTGTAAGGCTGGTCAACAAGGATCAATTTATAGCAGATGCCAAGGTTTTACATTTTCATTTCCTTGATAAATCAAATCTGTTAATTATCTAATATCTCGACCTCATGCTATAATCATTAATCATTATTAAATACCACTTTCAGGAGCCAATTGTTACGCACTGTCATTAGCTTACCTCCAAAAAACGGACTACAATTGTTCAGTTTATTCACTTCCTTGCGAATCAAAAAGACCTGATCCCTGTTTTATTGTGAGCTAATTTCTGATGACAATTTAAGAAAGCATTTTTGCAGTATAATTTTTGACTTGCAAGGCATTGGACAATTATAAAATTGAATCTAGATTCATAGAGAGTTCTTGGACATCTTTTTTCAGTATTTTATTAAAACTTCAACAATTCCAGACATGTCGGCAAAGCGGTATTTCTTCCCTCAGTTCGATCCCCAAAGCAACATTGTCGAATGAAGAATGGTCCGGCAGCTATATTAACAAGAAACAGCCATCCAATGAATCTAAACAAAGTAAAAAATTTTATAATCGCAAGGTGTCATACAATTACTGTCAACGTCAATACACTGAGAGTATGGTAATTTCCTGGTCAGAATGGTCACTCCATGTTCGGTTACTTGTGGAATAGGTATCAGCACGCGAAGACGATTTTGCTCAGTCGATGGACAATGTTTAGGTAAGTGCTTTTAAATTAAATCAAGCACTGATAATTGTAGATAACTCAGCTTTAATGCAATTATCCAAAACGTTATTCATCTAACAAAGATTTACAACAGATTTTATTCCTTTCTGTATTTGTTTACATATTCTTTTTTATTTGATGTTTTTATCTGATTTCACTAGGTGAATCCATGAGAGAAGAATTGTGCAGTAGTGCTGTATGCCGAGAATGGAAGCCTTGGTCAGAATGGACCGCGCGCTCGCGGAGTTGTGATGGTGATGAGCGATCGCGATCGCGTGTCTGTTCTATCAATCAGCAATGTGATGGACCATCCGTGGTAAAACTTCCATTTTAATGAAAAATGAAGAGCTTCGAAAATTTGTTTATAATCCAGTTTTTCTTCTGCCGCTTTTGTTCAAGCATCATATCAAAAACGAAAACCCTTCAAGAAGTTTAGAGCATTGAAGCATGCAATGTGGAGAAGTGTGCTCAATGGACTATATGGGGCAACTGGAAAAATGGGACAACAAATAAGACGAAGGTAATGAAGGTAAACTTTTGAAATGGTTACCGTCGATGCCTGTCACTTTTGGTACTACTTTCCAGTCGGAATGTATACTTTTTTACATAAAACACAAATTCATATTATATTAGCAATAATTTTGGTATTTAAATAGCTTTTACTTAAGTTCAGACAAATTTTAGAAATTTCAGGCAATGTATGCCGCGAATTATAATTTCGCGAAACTCTAACCAAAATAATAAAATAAATTTAAGGTAATAACTAACAAAATCATTTTTAACTGTAAACAATTTAATAGTGTCATAAATGTATTGCGATAAATTTAACTCCTTATGATCTATTACTCATGTGATTTTATGATTATTGTTAAATTAGCTCTCATCATAATCTCTTCTTTAAAGATCTTATTGTAAACACCTCAAATTCCTCAGATATGTGATTTCATCATATGCATACTTATATATACATACTTTATACATACTTACTTTAAACACATCTAATTCTTGACTCATTTAGTCTTATCGTAAACACGCCCAATCCTTACATATATAAATGCAATAGTAGTAAACAAGATTGTTATTGTAATTATCCTTATCGACTACAAGTATTACTCAAACTCCATTTTTATTTTCTCCAAATTCAAATTCTTTTCCTCCGCTTTTTAAATCCTTTTATTACTGCTCAGATTATTAATATTGCTTTTAATAAACTTGGAATAATTTCATCGTGATATTATAAATAAGAGCGTATCTGACGCCTACTATTTCTAACCTAACGCACGGAATACAACAATTAAGGTAAGCTCTTTTCAAATAACATTTCGCAAATCAAAGACAACCTTTCACGTCAACTGTACCATTGTAACCGCTTAGTACTATGTAGGTAGTAATTATTAAGCAGCAATTACTTCTCGCACTTTTTCATGATGTTTCTTTGGAGTGAAATACGTCATTTAGAATGAATACCTTTCCATTCTAATGGACCTTGAATTAAACAGTGAAGTGTATCATATGCACTGGATTTTAGACCAGCATCTCCAGAGGTAAGTTAGCAGTTAAAATCTTGCAGTACATACGTTGCATTAAATTTTGAGAACATTTGTGTTTTTCTCTCGATTAAATAATTTCTGGTCTAAGTCACCAAGAGCATATCCGTTTTAGTACTTGAATAATTTGGATACCGACAGACAATGCCGGCAGTGGGCAAATAGTGTGGGTTTGTTACTACAACCCTGCTTTCCTGGAATCGCTAGAAATTTGTATACTTTGGTAATTTTTATGATCAGTTTATGATCATTGATTTATCAGAAAAGTGACCTTCTGACAGTATTTCTCTGTAAAGTATTTCTCATATTTCTCTATAAAAAGGAAAAGTTACTAATGCTTTTTGAATTAGTGTATTTTGTAAAGGTCGTTTTTAAGTTCAAATTTGTAAGTTAGGATATCAACTTATTTTATTTGGCACCCAGTAAAATGAAGAAATCATAGAGTATCCGACAATCTTTATGGTATAATACTGCTGATATATGATGTGTGTTGCCAGATAGAATCACTAATTATATGTAAGCAAATTATTTTTTAACAAAATTATGTTTGGCTTGATTTTAAGCGATTTTTTTAAATCACTGATCGGTCGTCATGACCATGAGATTATATCCTTTTATAATTAAACGAGAAGGTAAGCGATGAACAAATAGGGCAAGAGTTGACAGGGATTTAATTTACAGTATATTTTCAATTTTCCTGCCTTTTTTTTAATTTTCGACACTCTCACTAGTAACCCAGGATTCATCTCGAGAAATCTTCAAGCCATCGTGCAATTTAAATTGCTATCGCTTATCATTCACCATTCCCGATGTTCTTAAAAATCTGAAACTGTCTGATCAGTAGCGAGAAGGTGTCCCAAAATCGTCGGGCGTTAAAATCTCGAAAATGGTTAAAGATAGGAACTGATTACATGTTGATTCAGACTACTTATCCCTTCTTGTTCAAAAACTATCTGTTTGATGACCTCGTTTAAAATTTTTAGTTTTTAAGATAAGAGTTTCAATACTGCTTAAACGATTGCCACTCTCCACCATCATTATTGGCCAGAATGAATTTTCTCAGAACAAATTACATTTCAGTAATTTATAAATAACACGTCGTACGGATATTTGTGCATTGCAGGACGAAGTTTGTGAATGGATGAAGTGCCGTTTATTCCGCACATGAATTTAAAGAAAAGTATGAAAAACAGAAACAAATGTAGAATTTATCTCTAGATAATTTATATATTATCTCTAAATAAATTATCATGGCATAGTATTTTTTGGCACCTTTTGAAAATGGTATTAATAAAGCTAACTAAGAAATATCATTCAAGTTATTAGGGTTTTCAAAAATTGTTAATTAGACAAGCTGGAAGTTTTTCATATCTCGTTTAATATAAAACAAGCACTTAACCACTAATTAAATGTCTAATATGTAGGTGTTGATGAGGGATTACTTGGTTTTGTTTTGGGCACTTTAGTAGGATATGTGAAAAGCATTAACAGAAGCAAACCATTCAATACCATGAATGTTCCATTCGAACTATCTTCAAAGTGGACTGAAAAAGGTAAACGGGTGTTTCAATCATAAAGTTTTTAGATCCTAATTCTAGTGCAACTTCTCTCTGTTAGGAGGAACAGCGGAAAGATAAGATGAGTTCTACAATTTTTATTGTCAAAATAAAATTTTACATCTTGCATTTCAAAAGTATAACATTGTAACTAACCAGCAGATGGAATCTAATAAAACGAATTTTAACATATTAATGACTGACTTATTTCTTTTGGTCTTTCATTCTTGATGAAATCAAAGGACTGCTAAAATTTGAAATAAAATACAATTAGAAAGAGATAAGCTGATGATCCGATAGTCTGAGAACAAGATGCCACACTACCAATAAATGCTCTACCATCTTCTACTCGTAACATTTGCGCCCAAATAAATATCGTTGCAAGCACTATTGTAATTAAACATAACAGCTGGAGCAATTTATTCTGTAATGTTTTTTGGTAGGCCAGCTATTTAAAAGCGATATTACAAATTGAAAGCGTGTATTAAGAACAAGATGCCAATATACTTTTCTGGTTCTGTAGAACAACATTGCTATAAGAAAAAATATCTGCATGAAAACTGAAAAAGCCTGCAAAAGAACTGCTTTCGAATTTGCAGTATACATCGAGTAGCGAAGCCATAAAGCTGATTGAAATTTGATGTAATAAGATAGTAGAATAATGAATTCAAAATTTATTATTCTATTGGTTTTATTTCATAATGGCTTTTTCAGTAGATATCATAATGTAAATAGAAACCTTGAAAGGTTGCAAAACAAAACAGCAGTTTTTGAACAAATGTGCTTTAAACCAAAATTAAGAAAATATTAAGAAAAAAAAAACGGAAACAGAATCAAAACATAATTAATTGGTTTCGTTTGAGAACTTCTTGAAAAGATTACAGCAATTTTTTCAAAAGTGTATCTGACCGACATAATGTTACCCAACGTATGTGGCAAAATACGGAATTCGAGAATCGCTATAGCTGCTTTTTTGTCGATACCATTTATAGACTGCTTGTCTATAAATTAAAAGGCCTAAAAAAAATAAGTTTTCTCTATATCGTGGGTTTATCTTTGTGGTATATCAATTTAGGTTTTATTTCCCAAAATTTTAAACATAAAAGCTTAATATATCACTTAGATTCTGAAGAATTCTAAAATTTATTATTTCTTTTCATTTCATTATTGCGTTTTACTTCATTTATTCCATTTGAAACTTTACCATTACTTACAAAGGGATAGAAATGAAAAGGATATAGACAATACCAGTAGATGTCAAAAATAAGTTCCACAAGAGATTATTTGTGAAGTAATTGTAAATCTCTTTTTCAAACTCAGTTTTCATCAGTTCCAGTTATCAACAATCGACATATTCAAGTGTCACTTTCTAATAATTGCTTATAAAGTTCGCAAAAAGGTAAAAATAAGTAAATGATGCAACTTTTTTTTGGCAGTGTCAATCCTTTCGACAAAAGAAAAAAAGGAAAGAAAAAAAAAAGAATATTAGCCTTAATCGATTAGGCAAAGCCTTTTAAAGAAAAAAATATCCCGGGAACTGATATCAGTAAATGATTTTACTTTAAAAACAAGAGAAATTGAAAATTGGTTGAAAGTGGGATAGGCGCATGAATGATACAAGTTAAATTGGGAAGAAATTTTGAACAGCAACACTGTTCGGTCGTTTGTCTTTCCCAAAACCAGTTTAATTGATCATTCCATATTATTTTATGCACCTTCCAGTGTCCTCGTTAAGAAAATCAGAAGTAGTGGGTACTGAAGCGAAAATAAACTAAATGGTACAATTGCAGCATTATGACTGCGTAATGAATGAATGTCTTTTCTCATTTAATCGTGAAATACTTAGAGTAACTGTGATGATGTCGCGAATTTCAATATCGCGAAGCTCTAAATAAATGTTAATAAAGTTTAATATAGCAATCCATTATAATGTCCTTTGTAATATATCGCATTCGTTTGACTGACCTTTCATCTTATAACAATTCCTATGTTATGAGCATCCATCATGTAATGTCTATTGCAACCAGTTGTAGTTGCCATCCATTATAATTAATGTCTAGACAACCCATTGTGATATCCATGCAATCCATTGCGGTATCCATTGTAACCTGTTGTTCAAGTAACTCATTCTCATGTCTAAACAATTTATTCTTTGTGCGAAAATGTCTGATTATAAACCATTCCCACATCTTAACATATATAATGTAAAATGTAACTTTATTAACTCGACTCTACACGAAATATCTCCAGTATTTATTTTATATTGTAGTTATCAATAAAAGATTCGACTGTGCCTACCGAACAACTCTCCCCACAAAACATAAAGAATTCTTTACAATTCATAACCTTGCAATATTTCATTATCACTTTCCGAATAAACAAATAGTAGTTCAGCAAGCAATCAAGAAAACGAGCAAAATACAGCATTATTTTTCAATGTGCTTTTGTTACTTTTAAGATCAATGTAATTGATATTTCAGAAGTAAAAACTTTTTGCTGTTTGAGCTTGAACAAAAACAGCTCATATTTTATCAGTGAAACAGAATATCGAGTGATCACGATACTTTATTTAGAACGTAGTGACAAATTTTGTAGTCACAAGTTTTTAACAAACTTTTGACCAGCTACACACCAATTCTAAATTCTAGATCAATTTTAATTCTAAACTAGTTTATCAATTTTAAAGGCTAAACTAGTTCAGCTCAAAAGCTAGAATTCTCGCAATTCCAGAGAAAAAGCTTAACTTTTAATAGCAGAAATTCCTGCTGTGTTTTTCTATCAACGAAAAATCAGGAAAATACAAACTGCAATGTATCGAATCAAAACATAATGATTTATTTGAAGTGAAGCTCTCTTGACAAAACTCTTATTGTTTCAAGTATAGTTATCAAGAGTTTCTTTTACGTTATCAGATTTCAGTCAGCGTTGGGAGGTACATTGAGGGAAACTGACCAGTACTAATAAAACCTGCCCTTAATCATCACGTTATTTCCGTTACAACTATAAAAAGTGCCTATTTTGTGTGCTGGTATAGGTGGATATGACTAATGGAATGGAGAAATAAAAGAGTTTGCAAGTTTTAGCTGATGAATTGTTAATCGTCTTGCTTTGTCACCTCTGATAAGAAGGGTCGAAAATCAAAAAAACTGGTGCGGTAAAAAATTTAATTCCCGAAATGTAAGCAGTAAGGCAAAGAGAAACATTGACTTATTTCTTGCCACAAGCAACAATCAACAGTTTTAGTATTGCTCACTATTTCAGCTATTTCTATATCGTTTCGTTTTCCATTTCAATTGTTAGATTTTAAGCTTTTGGAAAAATTTAATGTCCGTTTTTGTACTTTCCATTTTAGTGTAACAACATAAATTGATAATTCACCTTCACTATTTCCAGTGAAATACAATTGTCTTAATTTCAAAACAAAATTATTTGTTTGAACCGAAATTTTATTCTAATTTCTTGACACTTAAATTTAGCTTTCAGAAAAAACCTTATAAAAATGCTTCATTAATTAGTTTGATTCGAATCTGACTAAATACATACTGAAATATCAGGATGAAAGCATGATTTCTTACCTAAGCAGAATAATGTAGATGACATAAGCATCTACATTAGAGTTGAGAATGACATAAAGCAAAAGTCGAGCTCGAACAGCTGGTAAACTATTTTTTTAATTATTCTTACTTAACTTACAAATATTGCAAGTAGTTTCTGCTGTTCAAAATAAAACTTATCAGTTTAAACATTTGTAACTTAAAAACTTCTGAAATTCTGAAGTCTTTCGGTCTTAAACTCATTCAACAGAAACAGTAAAGTAGAGATGGTAAACGAATTATTTGCCTACTTGATACTACTTTATGAAGAAACAAGAAATTACTCCAGTTAGCGTATGAGAACTGTATCACTCTTCAGAGCAATAATTTTTAATTGCAGATTTATTTATCAGACTAAATACTTATAGCTCGACAATTAGTAGAGCAAAATATTGGAGACTTAGAACAAAAGAGAGAGATTTAAAAACATGACCATCATAAACAGAGAAGAACCGGAGTTTGAAACTTGTAAAATTGCAAATACCAGACAGTCGCATAGTTACAGTATCAATATTTTTGCTATTAGAATGAGTATTTAATGCTATTACCAAAATCATTTTCTTCTGCAAATTAATATCTGAGATTGTAAGTATTATCACAAGATGATAATCTAAGTATTAATTGCAAATAGAAATAATTGAGTTACCTATTTTTCAGTTTGCATTTTTGAATTTTGTTAAGCACTGCTATTTTTCAGGAAATTTTTAACTGAGGATAAAAAATTTGTAAACAGATAAGCATTGTCGCTGAAAAGCAAGAAGCTGTAAATGAAGCATCTCTTTGTTCATAAATTAACCTCGCTTTACACACATTATACCGTATGAGATATGTGAGAATTAAACGCATGCAATAGATATTGCAATAAAGAAATATCTATCCTTAAACAAATTTCCTTTATTCTCAAATTCACATTTATGATCTTTAGTCTCAATTAACTCCAACACCATCTCTTAATTACAATTAATCATTTTTTATAATTGTCTATTTATAGGGTGGTTGGGGTTTCAGCTCTTTGGTAATGTTTAGCGCTTTTATAACTGTGTAGCATCCGTGCAATATGTATAATGCGTTATTATGATGTTGATTTGTTTTATGTTAAATAAAGGTTTAATTACCCAAGTTTGAGGTTTCACGACAAAAATATTTTTGGTGCCCGAGGTGAAGTCAGGTATGTCGGCCAGTATAATTGTTCAAGCTACACCAGTAAAAGCGAATCTCGAGGGATTCCTCGATGAAATACGACAAATGGATCTAACTCCGTTAGACCAAAAAGCGACAGTGAAGTATTGTGCCAGCAATACGAAGCAAGGGCAAGGATCATCAAAAAAAAGTTGATGGGCCTCGAATAATATGTTGGCACTCTTGAGAAGATCAACGACAAATGGTTGGAACACATTCAACTAGCCCCAATGTCGCAAAAGAAAAAAGAAGAAAAAAATACGAACAACTGGCAAACGACGATAGAGGTATTTTAAATTTAATTAACATAGGTACGGATCCATTATAACCTTATCTATCCCTTAAACGTCTAGCACAAAATAAAGAACCTAGCTTAACTGAATGTCGTCCAGTAGTAAATTTACCACAATTGTCGTTACCCATAGCTCAACGAACTAGAAGTGCAACAAAACAACAAAAAACTCCCACCCAAATCATCTAACTTTCTAGGTCGGGAGTGTCGCGAATTTCTATATCGCGAAGCAAAAAAAAATGTTAATACTGCTTAATATAGCAATCCATTATAATTTCCTTTGCAATGCATCGCACTCGTTTAGCTGACCTTTGATCTTATAACAATCCTATGCTATGAGCATCCA
>SSBO01000076.1:4562-15819 GCA_005281725.1 Wuchereria bancrofti | reverse complement strand
CAAACGACAACGAATTCAATGAAAGGATTCCAGAACAAGATCGAGCAGAGGTAATTCAAGCTAAAAGAATTCTTGGAATAAATTGGAAGCCTGAGAAAGACCTTATCCACATAAAATTAAATCCCTGGAACTTGGATCAAGAGCCAACGAAAAGAATAATTTTGCAATTTATGGCTTCACAACACGATCCTTTAGGATTAGTAATTCCAATTATGAAACCCACTAAATTATTCCTTCAAAATTTATGGAAAAAGAAAGTAAATTGGGATGAAATAATAAGCGGTGAAGATCAAGAAAAATGGGATGATCTTATAAGCGCATCGTCAATAAAACATAAAGCAAATACCACGTATGGTAGTCAACTCATTACAACCAAAGAGAATTCATGTTTTTTCTGATGCTTCCGCAGTGGCATACGCAGCTTAAGTATACATTACCCAAGGCGAGAAATCCTCCTTGGTGTTTGCTAAGTCACGAATCGCGCCCATCAAAGATATGATTATACCAAACTAGAATTACTCGCAATACTTATTGGAGTACGCGCAGTTCAATTTTTTATTAAATAAATGGAACTTGAAAATACCGGTGTAACTTTGTGGTCAGACTCTAAATGTACATTACATTGGATACAGAATCGTTCACATTTATTACCTAAGTTTGTACAGAAATGATTAGAAGAAATTAGATCGGCCAAAATTTCTTACCGATATATCTCGAGCGAAAACAACCCCGCCGATATAGCTACAAGAGGAATAGCACCACTTAAACACCACTTAAACTTCAAGACCTTGAACCATAGTGGAAAGGAACAAGATGGCTAACAAAGGAAGAACCAAAGGCCAATATGGGAATATAATGTTAAGGAAGACTGTGGAGAAAATGAAAACGAAAGTGAAGATCAAAGAATTATAGCGAGCTTGACAATTGACAAAACTTTCAAAATAATCGAAGCTGAACGATTTATTAAATGGTCGAGAATGGTAAGAGCAACCGCATGGGCTTTAAAATTTATAAACTCGATATCAAAAGGAAAGATCCCTTGGTTACAAACCTCGCCGAGAAAAGAATCAATGAAGACGATTACGAATTAGCTGTAAATATGCTAATTAAATAAGCTCAGGCAAAAGGAATTATAGAAGAAGATATAACCAAGTGGAACCTATACAACGAAAATGGAATATGGAAATCTAGAAGTCGACTAGAAAACTCGGAGCTAGGTGAACAAGTCATACATCCCATATGTCTTCCGAGACATAATCGGATAACTGAAATTCTTATCCAAAGGACTTACGAAGACTTATACCACGCTGGAATAGCCCATACAATTTCGGCAGTGAGGCAGTTATTTTGGATACCTAAAAGAAGAGCAGAAGTTAAACGAGTACTGAATAAATGCATAGACTGTAAACGATGGGAAGCAAAGCTATTCAAATTACCAGCTACGCCAAATTATCCACAAACTAGAGTAAGACGGTCACGAACGTTCGCTCAAACCGACTACTTGGATCCACTCTCTGTCAAAACAGAAACAGAAGTTTAAAAAAGGTGGATCGCCTTATTCACATGTTTCACAACGAGAGCAGTACATTTGGAAATGGCAGATAGTTTATCTGCTGAAAGCTTCTTAAACGTCTTTAGAAGATTTGTTGCAAGACGTGGTTATCCAGAAATAATTCTAAGCGACAACGCAAGACAATTCCAACTAGTCTTCCAAACTCTAATGGGAAGGGAAACACATTTAACCAAATTTCTGGTGAAGAATCACTTGAAATGGCGAAACATAATTCCAAAGGCTTCTTGAAGTGGAGGAATTTATGATCGGATGATTGGATTAACAAAGAAAACTTAAGGAGAGTTATCGGAAGAAGATTACTAAAGGAGAAGGAATTTATTGCCCTAATAATAGAGTTGAAGGCATCCTCAATATTCCCCCACTGACCTACGTAAATTTCGAGGATTCGACAATATTAAGACCAATTGATTTCATCATCCCGGACGTATGTCTAACAATAATTGCAAATGATGATTATCAGGATGAATATACCCCTATCGACTAAATAATAGGCGAAATCTTCTCAAATATTGGTCCAATACGCAAAAAACCCTCAATATATTTTGGGAAACATGGAAGGAGGAATATTTAACTAGCTTGAGAGAACGTATACAAGTAGAACATAAATCTCCGAAAGGTGCAAAGATTAGAGCCCCTATTGAAGGAGAAATAGTAATAGTGAACGAAACGAACGCTCCTCGTGGCACGTGAGTCAGGATAAACGAATAAAAAGTGCATTAATAGAATTATCTCGAGGAACTCAAATGAATCGCCCTATTAATATGCTGTATCCTTTAGAAATTGAAACTATGGAAAGGCGAGAGGAGCAACAAATTACTTCGAAGAAAACTACAAATGAACCGAAGCAAACCGAGAATGAGGAAGAACCGATTGCACGACGAACTAGAAGTGCAACAAAACAACAAAAACTCTCATCCAAATCACCTAACTTCCTAGGTCGGGAGTGTCGCGAATTTCAATATCGTGAAGCTCTAAATAAATGTTAATAATGCTTAATATAACAATCCATTATAATATCCTTTGTACTCGTTTAACTGACCTTTGATCTTATAACAATTCCTATGCTGTGTATCCATAATGTAATGTCTATTGCAACCAATTATGGTTACCACCCATTATAATTAATGTCTAGACAACCCATTGTAATTTCTTTGTGATACCTATTTAATCCATTGCAGTATCCATTGTAACCTATTGTTCAAGTAACTCATTATCATGTCTAAACAATTTATTCTTTGTACGAAAATGTCTAATTATAAACCACTCCCACATCTTAACATATATAATGTAAGATGTAATGTAACAAAAAACTTCATTCTTTAACTCGACTCTACGCGAAACACCCTTCACTGTTCCTTATATTTATACCTAATTTCTGCATTCGTTATTACTGCTATATTATATTTTAGTTATCAATAAAGGCTTTGACTGTGCCGATAGAACAACTCTCTTCATAAACAACAAACTTTTCCTCACAAATTACAACAACTTCAGTTTCCCAGGATTGGTGAAGATGTTTTCATGCAGTTCGTTTTATCAGTTTTTGTGGCAAGCATTACATAGCAAGACCAAACTTAATCGTTTCTGTTGAATAAATTACTGACTCGTCTTTTCCTTCTGTTATTAACATGCTTTTGAAAAGGTAGAAAAACTATGAGCAATCGCTAGGCAGAGAATCCACAATTTCAGTACGTTCCAAACAATATTTTATGGAAAGACTGGCTAGCAGAAACTGACAGAAGAGAAAAGAAGAAAAAGACGCGGTGCTGAAATATAAACAAATACGAAGGAGGTCGGTATCTCTTGCGGCTTAGAGTCGAATTGGATTTTCATATGCTCAAGAGCCTTCCTTGTTTGCGTTGAATGTTGTAACGTCTGTTGTAACGATTTTGTTTGCTAGCAACCATGAGATAAATTGTTACCAAGAATATTCTTATAAGTTCGCATATTTGCGAGCAAAATCGAATATGAGATAAAGAAAATGAATAAATTGATTAGGAACTTAAAGAATTGAAATGAACTGAATTAAATGAATGAGAGAGACAGAAAGATGGAGAGAGAGGAAGCAGCCGAACTATAATTTGTTGATATAAAAAACTGACTCAGACAAAAAGTTTAAAAAACTCATATTGTGGACATTGACAGGACAAGCGCATGATTACGCATGAGCAAAAGCTATTAGTGGATCCAGAGAAGTCACGAATTGAATCAATAGTGAAATAAACAGTTGAGAAAATCTAGGCAATCAGATAAGCTCAGCTATAATAGGAAAATGAGTGCTGGAACAATGATTGCTTACATGGGATGCAATCTGAAAGAGTTTTGTATTTCTTTAATTAAGACAACTTTTAATATTATGGATTAATACAATTTTATTTGATATATATTGTAAGTTATTTGGAGGTTCGCGAGACTTATTTCTAGCGAACCTCAAAAAAAAAAGAGTTTTACTATCCCTTATCATAAAATATCTACACCACCTCTTTCTGCATATTAAGAGGTAATCCACAGAAAACATTCTTATTGGGAACAATATTAGCTTTGTATCTTGTTCAACACGGAATAGAAAGGCAGAAGGAATGTTCCTAAAGTATTTTAATCCACTAAAGTTCTAGATCTGATTATAAATTATATTTAATATTCAAATTTCTTACCTCGGTTTTATCTCCCTATAGAAGTGAAAAACAAAAAGTTTGCACATTTTCGACCGATTTTCGATCGATCTGATCTTCGATCAATAGTTTTCTGTTACTGAAACTCGAACAAAATAATAGCAACCTTTTTTAGTGATTTTTTTAGTTTTGTTTTTACTTATAATTTTGAAGTTTGTTTGTTTTTTTTTGTAATGGTTTTTGTTTATGGTTCTTTTTATATACAGAGTGTTCTCGTTTGTTTTATTTTTTTTTTTGTTTTTATTTGTTTTAAGTGTGGGTGGTTTGATTGTTTTTAGTGGTAGTATTATTTTGGTTTTGATTTTTTCTTGATTTTTTTTCAGTATTTTTTGGGTGTTTATAGTTTTTTTTTGGTTTCATTTTATAACAATGTTGTTGCTCGTAGAGATGCTATAACTAATCGAATTGGTGATTTTTGTATTTTTTATTTTTGAATGGTTTTATTTTGTTTTCTGTTGGTTCTTTTTCTTATCAGTTTTTTAGTTCTTTGTTAGTTTTTATGTTGTTTATTTCTGCTTTTGTTAAAGGTGGTCAGTATCTTTTTAGTAGTTGATTGCCTAAGACTATGGCAGCACCTACACCTATTAGTTGTTTAGTGCATAGTAGTACTTTGCTGGTGTTATATTAATGGATTGTTATATGTATGTTTCTTTAAATTCTGATGTTTTAACTTTTGTTTTTTATATTGGGTTTTTTACTATGGTTTTTTCTGGGTTTTGTGCTTTAGTTGAGCAAGATGCTAAGAAAATTGTTGCTTTGAGTACTATATCTCAGATTGGTTTTTGTTTTTTGGCAATTGGTAGTGGATTACATTATTTGTCTTTTATTCATATAATTAGTCATTCTTTTTTTAAGAGTTTGTTGTTTATGCAGGTTGGTTATTTAATTTTTGTTAATTGTGGTCATCAGGATTATCTTGGTTATTCTCATTTAGGGATATGTGCTCCTATTTTGGTTCAATTACAGATTTTTGTTTCTGTTATTTTTCTGTTATTTGTTTATGTGGTTCGCTTTTTACTAGAGGTTGTTGTAGTAAAGAGTATTTTATATCTCGTTTTTATTATGGTTCTTTTTTTTATTTTTTGGGGGGTTTTTTAACTTTTTGTTATTGTTATCGTATGATACATTTGTTTCATGTTGGTTTTTCTCTTTTTGATTATGCTGGTTTTCTAATAAATTGTTTTATTATTCCTGTTTTTTTTTTGATTTTTTCTGTTGTTTTACTTTTTGGTGGATTTTTGATTTGTTAAATCTTGTTTCTGTTTTTAATCGTTTTGAATTTTTGGTAGTTTTTTTATTTGTTTTTTATTGATTGTTTTTTTAATTATATTTTTCGTTATTTTGTTATCGAATTTGTTAATAAGTATTTTATAGGTTCTTATTCTTTTTTTATTTATAAACTGGTTCCTAATTTTTTTATTTTGATATTTTTATTTTGGATTTTAATTATTTTTTGGATGATTTTTTTCATTTGTTTTCTTTTTTTCTTTATTTCGAGGATTTTTTCATGTTGCTGTTTTGGTAGTTTTTTTTGTTTTATTTTTTTAATTTATGTTTTGTAATATTAGTATAATTTTGTTATTATTTTTAATTTTCGATTAAAAAACTATACATTATGGATAGATTTTATTTAGCCTTCTAAACTAATTTTGGGTTTGACTCATTTGTTTTTAGTATTTTTTGTTTTTTTACATTATTTTTAAGTTTTGTGAACTTTTGTGTATTGGACTATATATTTTGATGAGAGGTTTTTGTTATTTGTACGTTTGTTTTTATTTTTTTAACCGTGAGTAAAGGGAGATCATCTTGTTTGATTATCATGTTATTCAGGAGATTTGTGATTATTATTTTTTGCTTTTTGATAGTTGAAAATTTCAGTTTTTTTTCTTATGTCGAAGTCAGAATCTACTCCTTTTCATTTTTGATTATTTAGCGTTTTGTCGGATTTAAAGAGATGGTCTGTTATGTGTTTTTGACTTTGTCTGCAAAGTTGTCATATTTTGTTGTTTTGTTGAATTGCCATATTTTGTTGTTTTGTTGAATTTTTGTAGAGATTTTTTTTTATTTTTGTTTTTTGATATGTTTTTTTGTTATTTTCAATTTTTTTTATTGCGTGGTCTTTTAGACATGGTTGTTGTAGGTTCTACTGAGTCTTTTAATTGGTTATTGTTATTAGGAATGTCGTGGAATGTATTAACTGCCAGATATTTTATTTTGCCTCAAACTTAGGTAATTAAACCAACAAATCAACATTATAACAACAGGCAACGAATATATATAATATAATTATAAAACACTAAAATATTATGAATGGTAGTGGGGATGGTTGGTTAATTTATATACAGAACTAAACTGACAACCGGAAATCCGGCGGAGAACATTTGATTGATGTAAAACAAAGATTGCTAACAAAGGGTTTTNATTTTTGTAGAGATTTTTTTTTATTTTTGTTTTTTGATATGTTTTTTTGTTATTTTCAATTTTTTTTATTGCGTGGTCTTTTAGACATGGTTGTTGTAGGTTCTACTGAGTCTTTTAATTGGTTATTGTTATTAGGAATGTCGTGGAATGTATTAACTGCCAGATATTTTATTTTGCCTCAAACTTAGGTAATTAAACCAACAAATCAACATTATAACAACAGGCAACGAATATATATAATATAATTATAAAACACTAAAATATTATGAATGGTAGTGGGGATGGTTGGTTAATTTATATACAGAACTAAACTGACAACCGGAAATCCGGCGGAGAACATTTGATTGATGTAAAACAAAGATTGCTAACAAAGGGTTTTTTGTTGTATGAGAAGAAAGGAAGTAATTAGCACAATGGCTTGAAGATCGAGACATAGATTAATTACAAGCGCGAAATTATTTGGTGATTGACTTATCAGACATCTAGCAAAAAAATATTGGGATTTGAATGTAATTTAAATGTGTCGTTTTTACGACAAGGGATGTTTTCTTGTAATGAAGTTTTTGTTTTGTTTTTTTATTATTTCGTTATGTTTTTAATTGTTTCTTATATTTATAATTATGATGTTAATTTTGCTAGTTTAGAGATATTAATAATTTTTTTTAATGTTCCTTTGAGTTTAACATTTTTTTTAAAGGTTCTGTTATTGTTTGGTACTTTTAATTTTGTTGGTTTTTTTTATTTTCTTTTAATTGTTAGCTATGTGTTTAATATCTTTGGGTATTAGTTATTTGTTTTTTATGTTTCTATGGTTAGCTTTAGTTTTGGATTAAGTATTATGATTATTTTGTTCATTTATTATTTTGTATTGGTTTATTATCTGTTTTTTAGCTGTTTTAATTTTTTATTTTTTTCTTTATTTTTCTTTATTGTGTTTGTCTTATTTGGTTTTTTGATTATCCTTGATGTCGTTGTTTTTTTTTTTGAATATATATAAAAAAATAAATATAAAAATATAAAAAAAAAGAAAAAAATAAATAAAAAATAAAAAAGCAAACACTATAAAAAAATAAAAAAACAAACACTAAAAAAAACAATAAGACAACTATAAAAAACCAATACACTCAAAACTTCAGAAACACAAACAAGTCCCGAAATAAAAATACTGATAAAAGACAAAAAACAAAATTAAAAGAATCAAAAAAAAAAACAACGACATCAAGGATAATCAAAAAACCAAATAAGACAAACACAATAAAGAAAAATAAAGAAAAAAATAAAAAATTAAAACAGCTAAAAAACAGATAATAAACCAATACAAAATAATAAATGAACAAAATAATCATAATACTTAATCCAAAACTAAAGCTAACCATAGAAACATAAAAAACAAATAACTAATACCCAAAGATATTAAACACATAGCTAACAATTAAAAGAAAATAAAAAAAACCAACAAAATTAAAAGTACCAAACAATAACAGAACCTTTAAAAAAAATGTTAAACTCAAAGGAACATTAAAAAAAATTATTAATATCTCTAAACTAGCAAAATTAACATCATAATTATAAATATAAGAAACAATTAAAAACATAACGAAATAATAAAAAAACAAAACAAAAACTTCATTACAAGAAAACATCCCTTGTCGTAAAAACGACACATTTAAATTACATTCAAATCCCAATATTTTTTTGCTAGATGTCTGATAAGTCAATCACCAAATAATTTCGCGCTTGTAATTAATCTATGTCTCGATCTTCAAGCCATTGTGCTAATTACTTCCTTTCTTCTCATACAACAAAAAACCCTTTGTTAGCAATCTTTGTTTTACATCAATCAAATGTTCTCCGCCGGATTTCCGGTTGTCAGTTTAGTTCTGTATATAAATTAACCAACCATCCCCACTACCATTCATAATATTTTAGTGTTTTATAATTATATTATATATATTCGTTGCCTGTTGTTATAATGTTGATTTGTTGGTTTAATTACCTAAGTTTGAGGCAAAATAAAATATCTGGCAGTTAATACATTCCACGACATTCCTAATAACAATAACCAATTAAAAGACTCAGTAGAACCTACAACAACCATGTCTAAAAGACCACGCAATAAAAAAAATTGAAAATAACAAAAAAACATATCAAAAAACAAAAATAAAAAAAAATCTCTACAAAAATTCAACAAAACAACAAAATATGGCAATTCAACAAAACAACAAAATATGACAACTTTGCAGACAAAGTCAAAAACACATAACAGACCATCTCTTTAAATCCGACAAAACGCTAAATAATCAAAAATGAAAANAAAAAAACCAACTCATAAGATATAAAAAATCATAATAAACAAAATTAAAAAAAATTAAAAGCATGACTAAAAAAATAAGAAAAGCATACCAAAATACAAAAAACTTAATAATTACAAGGACTAATTTTCTCCACCTGACGACCATTTCCCAACAAACAAAATAAAACAGGCAACATGAGCTTTTAATTTTTTTTAATTTTGTTTATTATGATTTTTTATATCTTATGAGTTGGTTTTTTTGTTAAGTTTGTGTTTTTTAATTAAATTTCCTGTTTATTTTTTACATGTGTGGTTACCTAAGGTTCATGTAGGGACTCCAACTAGGGTTAGAATAGTTTTGGTTGGTGTTATATTAAAGTTAGGTGGAGCCGGTCTTTGTCATATTAGTAAGCCTTTGAGTTTTTTTGGTTCTGAGTTATTGATTTTTTTTTCTTTAGTCGGGATAGTATTTTGTTGTTTTATTTGTATGTTTCACAATGATTGTAAGTCTTCAGCTGCTTATTCTTCTGTTTGTCATATGGGTTTTGTTTTATTATCGGAGATTAGTATATTATATCATGGAAAATCTATAGCTTTGGTTATGATATTATCTCATGGTTATACTTCTGTTTTGATATTTTATTTTATTAGAGAATTTTATACATTGCTAGAAGGCGTTTGATTTATTATTTACGGGTATTTTAATGTTAGTATATTGTTTTGTTTGGTTTTTTGCTTGACTATAGTTTCTAGTTTTGGTTTTCCAAGTTCTATTTCTTTTTTCTGAGTATTTGATATTAAATTGGTTTAGTTCTGTTTTTTATTTTGATGTTTTTTTTCTTTTTGTATATTATTTAGTTTCTTTTTACTATTCTGTTTATGTTATGGTTTGTTTTATAGTAGGTAATAAGGTTAGTTATATTTGTAATAGTCGAACTGTTGTTTGTTTGCCATTGATTTTCAATAGTTTGTATTTTTTTTTGATTTATTTTTATTTAATATGAATATTTTTTGTGGTATGACTTTTGGTAATGTATTGAAGCAGAGTATTATTAATACTGTTAATCATAAAACTATTGGTACTTATTATATTGTATTAGGTTATTAAGCTGGGTTAGGTGGATCTGTATTATCTATAATTATTCGTTTTAAGTTATCTAGTCCTGGTGGTTATTTATTTTTTGATAGTGGTCAAGTTTATAATTCTGTTTTGACTATACATGGCGTTTTAATAATTTTTTTATAGTGACGCCTATTTTAATTGAATATTGCCTGTTATATTAGGTGAGATAGCTTTTCCTCAGGTTAATGTTTTATCTTTTTGGTTTACTTTTGTGGTTTTTTTTTGGTTTTTTTTTTACTTTATCAGTAGTTGGACTTTTTATCCTCCTTTAAGAGTTGAAGGTCAGCCTGAAGTTTCTTTGGATGTGATAATTTTGGGTTTACATACTGTAGGTATTGGTTTTTTGTTAGGTGCTATTAATTTTATAGTTACTACTCAGAATATGCTTTCTGTTGCTGAAACATCTTTTTTATTGGTATTATCCGTTCCTCTTTTAGCTGGTCCATTATTATTTTTATTGTTTGATCGTAATTTTAATACTTCTTTTTATGATACTAAAAATGGTGGAAATCCTTTATTGTATCAACATTTATTTTGATTTTTTGGTCATTCAGAAGTATATGTGATTATTTTACCTGTTTTTGGTATTATTAATGAGGCTGTTTTGTCTTTAATTGATAAGGATCGTTTGTTTGGTCAAACTAGTATAACTTTTACTTCTATTTGGATTGCTGTCCTTGGTACTTCTGTTTGGGGTCATCATGTGTATACTACTGGGTTAGATATTGACACTCGTGTCGCGAATTTCAATATCGCGAAGCTAAATAAATGTTAATACTGCTTAATATAGCAATCCATTATAATTTCCTTTGCAATGAATCGCACTCGTTTAGCTGACCTTTGATCTTATAACAATCCTATGCCATGAGCATCCACCATTTAATGTCAATTGTAACCAACTATAGTTGCCACCCAATGTAAGTTCTTTGTGATGCAATCCTTGCATTGTAACTATTGTCCATTGTAACCTATTGTTCAAGTAACTCATTATCATCTAAACTAAACGATCTTTGTAAAAATGTCTGATTATAAACCACTCCCACATCTTAATAGATATAATGCATCAGTTTTGTTGGATTGTACGGTTGCTTCTGTTAATAAAGGATTATTCTCTTCCTCTGTTATCCCACATACTTACATCTACATTCAACGAATCTCCCTGCAATCAACAACCT
>SSBO01000075.1:0-15969 GCA_005281725.1 Wuchereria bancrofti | reverse complement strand
TCCCACTCATTTCAATCCTTTACTTGACTTTCTTATCAAATTCTTTCTCTTCAGTTATGGATGAACTCTAAGAAATTCAGTATATTGTCGGCATAAATCAGTATTTGTGTGTCGTGGTTAATGGCGAATGCAATAGACCCACTTTCAACACATTGATATCTATACGAACTTCAAATACACCAAGGAAGCATCCCTAACAAAGATCTACAATTTCTCGACATGGATTACTGTCGCTGCGGTTCCCCACAAACCATTAAAAATACTTCTTTACAGGCCTCAAAGTTCATTTCTTCTCTGGCCTTGAAATCACCAAGATGACTTTACTGTCTACAGGAAGCCTTTAGATAAGACTCCAAAGACCAGTGCAGAATTTTCTATGCGGAACTAGCTTGAAAAGTAGGATCGTGCATGCCGATAGGGATAGCGTATTTGTTTT
The DNA here is from genome assembly GCA_005281725.1 of Wuchereria bancrofti. Lineage (NCBI taxonomy): Eukaryota > Metazoa > Nematoda > Chromadorea > Rhabditida > Onchocercidae > Wuchereria > Wuchereria bancrofti. The sequence goes on along the minus strand of SSBO01000075.1, from coordinate 15,533 downwards.
GCAGTAGAAGGCGTAGGGGAATTCAATTTATGTAACTGACACCATTTCCTTTGAGATTGCTTTGTTGACATGCACCAGTTCCACTACGGACGGCAATGTCGATATTGAGTAATTAGAGCAGAACGACACTCGAGACAAAACCCATAACGTCGGATATTACAACACGCGGGAGTCCAACTAAAGACATCTTACGAAGTAAGCGAACGTCCTTGTTTTATCTGTGGCTGTACCCCATCCCATATTTGTTGCTTCACAGAACCCTGGTTTCAGAAACCCGAACACACTATTTCACATTGATGGGGAAACCGAACCATAAACCCCGGGTTTTCAACTCTGACTCATTTTGACATTGTGATGCCATTCATAATCCCGAGTGTTTGTGTGAAATGACAGAGAAAAAAAAAATTTATTCAAAATCATCGAAAAACGTGAAATTGGTTCCCAAAAAGCTTCAAAATGTGTATTATAAAAATCACCGAAAATTCTGTATTATAACTGAAAAGTATTTTAAATTATCATGGAAACTGTTCCGAAATCACAAAAAAATTTATTCGGAAAATAGTGGTGCGGTGATAAGTAAAATCACCACTTGACTTTATTTGCGATTGTCGCATTTAACTTCTCAAAATAAAAATGAAGTTTAAGCGGAAAATAGTGGTGTGACGATAGTAAAATCACCACTTGACTTTATTTGCGACTGTCGCATTTAACTTCCCAAAATAAAAATGAAGTTTATGCGGAAAATATTGGTGATAAGTAAAATCACCACTTTGACCTTATTTGCGATTGTCGCATTTAACTTCCCAAAATAAAAATGAAGTTTATGCGGAAAATAGTGGTGTGGTGATAAGTAAAATCACCACTTGACTTTATTTGCGATTGTCGCATTAAACTTCCCAAAATAAAAATGAAGTTTATCCGGAAAATAATGGTGCGGTGGTGACAAGTCACCACTTGACTTTATTTGTAACTGTAGCATTTAACTTCCCAAAACAAAAAGTGTTGGTGCGATGATAAATAAAATCACTTGACTTTATTGCGACTATCGCACTTAACTCCCCGAAATAAAAATGAAGTTTATTCGAAAAATAGTGGTGCTATGATAGATGAAATCAGCACTTGATTTTATTATTGAGACTATCGCACTTAACAAAATAAAAACAAAGAGTTATTCAAAAATGATGGTGCGATGACAGTAAAATCATGACTTTATTGCGACTGTCGCACTGAACTTTCCAAAATAAAAATAAAATGCTTATTCGAAAATGATGGTACTATGACAAATAAAATCACCATTTGACTTTACTGTCTCACTTAATTCCCCAAAATAAAAACAGTTCTTTCGAAAATGGTAATGCGATGATAGATTGTCGGATTTAACTTCTCAAATAGCATTTGCCATACTGTTTGTAAAAACGAGCTCTAAGAGCTTCAAGGCCGTGTTCATTCTTTAATTTTATGGGTGTGACTTTTTGTAGTAAAATACAAGTGTAAACACTTATATATGATACTTGCAGAGCAATGATTAGCTCATCCTAGTGGAGTTCCAGTTGCAACCTGACCTGAAGCAATCTCCAGTAGCACTAGTCCGAAAATACCGAAACGTCCAGGTTGGAAAGACCCAGAACGGGAAATCAATGGAATACTTGTCGTCACGCTTAACATGACGACAAACGCAATTTTTTCACGCAGTTCAATTAACCATTAAATTTGCCATTTACTAATTACCAGTTATCCCCAGTTGCACGACATCACAAATATATTTCCTAGAAAACTTCAAGAATCCATTTCATTACCCAGCACTTACACATTAGACCAGGGTAGAATTACATTAACTCTAACTCACTAGTCTCTTATCTTAAGCACTTCATCGTAATTGCATCTAAATTTTCCAAGTTCAAAAGCAAAAACGAAAACAGCTTCTTGTACTTACTGTTTGACACTTTTCCCAAAATAAAAGGATATGATGGAAGTGACACGAATGCCAATCAAGCAAGTACAACCTGGCCGACTCTAATAAACAGGACGAGGAGTACAGGCATTCAACAGTCCTAGACACAATGACTCACCCTAAACAACATTTTAAAATCTATGTCAAGTATACTTAAGTGGGAACCCGTCCAAAAAATCTTACAGCCTACCTAATTTGAATTGGCGCACGCCACACGCCAATTAGAGCAGCTGTCATGGAAGACTAGTGCTTCCATGACTCCAGAAGTCCTAGGATTGACTTACACTAGCCTACAAACAATGTCTACAAATTAACTAACTAATGCATATAGAAAAACTAATTATTGAATGAATTACTGAACTACCTAAATGCCTGCACAATTTATCACATTTCGACCGGCTGTCTTACTTTTCGTTGACAAACACGACATCCCATCATGTCCGACTGTTTTTGAAACAGAAACTACAAAAACTAGTTTAAGATGAAAGTACTATTCACAGAGTTCCAACTAGAGTCGTTTATCTGAAATGGAACAACGACATACTAAAATGCAGGTCAACAGAAGGAAGTCACAGAAAAAGAAGGGAGAGATAAGTCAAGATAATATTTTGTTCACAGCGATGTTGATTGAATAACAGAAACTCACCTAACTAAATTTATTAATAAATCTATCAACAGTGAACACTCGTGGTCCTTTTGGAGAAACCAAAAAATAAAGAGATAGAAGGCAACCGTAGCTTTTAACGTTACTTTGAAAGAGTTTAAAACGATCTCGGCTGCTACTCCCAGTCCTCAAGATAACGGTGCGGCACCTAGATCTACCACCCAGATGATATGTACATCCTGGAACGCCATCAAAACAAAGCACTTATCCATCGACTACCTAAAAATAAATTCTTGAAAATATTTCTACTGAAATTCGTAAACTTTCAACTACCTAACAAATGCATCACAAAAGACTGTAATGTCCTAGAGCGTTTTATGAAGTACTAACTATACTAGCCACAGTTAAAACTTAAACAATAAAAAGTTACCTGCTAGAACTTACGAAAATCAAGTCCTAAAATATCTCATGCCTATTTCGCGCTAATCATTTCATGACGAAATTCTTAACAGCCATACTACACCATACCGCTGTATAATGAATTCAAACGTAACAAAACATGAATATAGTTGGACCTTAACCAGTGAAACTCCCAAAAGTAACTTCCACAAGCTCCTCAAATTCGCATAATTTTTATATGTGGACCCTTATAAATCGCGTATATGCCACAGTACTCCAAACATTTTAACTCTAACTCTTCTATCAACTAGTTATTTAACGGAATATTTCACTACTACAATAACCCTCATATGCTGTAACACAAGATGATCCAGGACCTAGTAATGTAAACTATAAGACCAAAAAAGAGAAGCCTTTACAGCAGATAGCCACACATCATTGTTCGGGTCATACAATACGAATTTTCTCGACTCACAACAATTACCGCCTGTCTACGCGGTATAAACAGGGCTCCCAATAATTCATAAATTTAGAAATACAAACCAATTGCATATAGTTCTGCAGTCAGGAAAGGATATACAGTGTTCTCAAGCACTCGCCCGACTATTTCCTTCAGGCCTTTAACACTGAAATTATAAGGGAACGTCTGCTTAAAATCTTACAGATAACAAAGTTTGAGGCCCTCATCGAAACGATTTCATTTCACTATTTCTTAATAAAATCAGCACTTTGTCGTATCCCTCCAAAATATATTCCGCCAATCTTCATCATTACACATGTACTCTCTAAGAGTACGCTTTTTTTCTGTCCTTTTGTGACTACCATCATTTCACACTTCACATGAGATCCTTTCTTCGTTCACTATTTTTGTTCAAGAACGACATATTTACTACTTAAAAGCATAGCCACTATTTTATTGTACTACTACATGTGATGGAAGGGGTTTAAGAAACAATTGCCAATTCATCAACTACTTCTATTACTTACAATGTCCAACAATATTACTTTCTGTATACAAACTATGTGCATAATAGATGCCTCTAATGAACGACCATATGAAATTACAAATGCTGCTTCTGATTTAATCCCCAAATTCATCATAAAACTAATTCTGGAGGCATTTACAGAACTAGTAATCCAATGTCCAGCAAATTTTTGAACCAACAACAGTCATAACAATGAAAAACATACTGGACTGGGTATGCCTAATTACTACACCCACCACTGAAGTTATTTTAAATTCTACAAACTTTCCCCTCTAGACAAATGCAGCATTTTTCCAAGCTTTGAAATTCTTTGAAATCAGTGTCAATTTTCTTCGGAAGCTTTTCAAAACAGGATACCCCGGCTGTTCTATTCGGTCTGAACCCAAACTTCGTAACGTAACAGATCTCTCGGGTGTTCCTGTGTCTCACTGCTCCACGGTGACGCTACGTAATAACTCAGGGATCGTCTTCAACCCTATCTGAGGATTACTCAATCTCTTCAATCCTGAAAATCTCCAATTCATTGGTGAGCACTGTCAGTTGGGATATGCGTAATATCCAGCTTTCCTACGTGACTTTTATTACATCCGAACGAATCAAGCCCAGAAGTTCACTAGCCTCCACGAATTACGAGATGAAAATATGGTTTTACTGCTATTACGAATTTCAAAATTGTGAACCTTAGAGCCCTCAACACCGATCCCAGTGTTTCTGCAATTTCTGTGAACTATGTACGCGCTGACTGACGTCCTACCACTCACTCCTTACCGTATCTGAAAAACAAAATCATTTCCCAAAACAAAAAGACAGACATATTATGATGTACCATTTGATCTACCTGTGGCCATCATCGCACCCAGTGCAGGTGCTTCTACACAAGAAACGACGTACCACCCATCTCACCATCTTAGTTCAAGTCTTAGAACACTCACCTTGGTAGGCTCACAGCGCCTCCACCGAACCGATCCTCGACCTATCCTTCCTCTTTCCAACATACCTGACACCCACACACCTGTCTCACGTCACGGCCAGGCACACTTCCCCATCCCTCAACATCTCGACCACCCCACACAACCCGAGCTCAACCAACATCCACGAGCGACAATAGTGCTGAAGTGTGGAGAGCATGTTTATATACCAGCTAGAAGGAGACTCTTCTGGAAATTTCTGGAAGACCTACCCACTGCGTATCGGATTTGTCGTCTTTCAAAATGTGTTTCGTACAGCAGAATAAAGGTGAGAAAGTGGGGAGATAAACACTGTACAAATAGCATATAAATGGAGAGAATGAGTTGACGTAAAAATGAGAGAAAACAGGAGAGGACGATATGGGAAATTGAGAGAGAGTGGAGGTGAAACTGAGCATCAGCTAATTGATTAGCGCTGCAGTGGCCCCACTCGATCGATAATAGGCAGATGTTTACCGCAAATTTGGAATGGCTCGGCGAGCTGGTGTCAGGCGGTAGATGTTTTTTCGAGATGTACTGATGTTGCGGAGAGGAGAAGCGCAGTCGTGTCGATGTGTTACGTTGGGCATTGGCAAGCTTCTTTTGCACTTTTCATCTCACATTGAGCTCACAAAGATATGCCACATCAATTCAAGAAATTCATCTTCGCATCTAATGAAAACTGATTCTGTTCAGCCTTAAATAATTAGGAACACTGAGGTTTGTTTGTTTTGCGAATTAGCGATGCCAGATTGTGCTTCACATTTCAGTAGCAAAGTTTCAGTAGCACTGATTGTTCGCAGGACTGACTGCTAGGAAAGCCATTATTTGGTGTCCGAGGGACGACATAACATGGACTCATGATTCGCAGTCCTTTACTTTCCAAAATCCAACGGTAGATAGAATAGTTCGAAAGTTGAGATGTGCAGATCTAATTGATTTTAAAAGTCAGCTCAGCAATTGTTTTAAGGTTGTGATGCGCGTTGGTGTGTTAGACTGAAAATAGCATTATTAGTAGTTTGAAATCATGACGTCTATGTACTTCGACCGGCTTAAATTTTCAGTGTACTCTGTAATATCATTCCATAAAGTTACGGATGAAGATTTAAATCTTACATTGGTTTCAACTATCACACGTGTCAGAAGCAAGCTAAAGAAAGGCAGTTGAGCAAAGGGAATAATGCATGTTACTCTAATTCTAAGCTGTCTTTTACAGTTTGACATATTTCTATCATACGCTTAAAAACTTCATAACACGCAATAATAACGTACAAAAAACATAGATGTAGTTTTGTACTTTTGAAAAAGACAAAGCTAAGATCACAGCAAAGTGTTCAAAGCTAATAAGTGGTTTGGAAAGAACATGTGAACATCAAATTATCAGCTTTAAGGATCTTCCGAACACACTGTTTCGAAGGATCACATCTGTCTCGTGTGCTAAACCGTTCGATGTATGCGTGGAGTGCTTATAAAAATAGGTTGTAATTTGGCAGATGAATTCTTGATACATAGGAAATGTAAACAAACTTTCCTAGCCTGCAAATGAAAAGACTTCAAAAATTTTATATTGCTCAAGTGATGTGATAATGATTTTTTTGACGAGGACAGTGCCTTTTAATTAAAAGCAGTTATAAAGCATCTGTCACAAGAGCTCATATGTTTGTGTTTGAGTTCAGCAGGCTTATCTACTGATATTTTTTCTCAGCGTTTAGGACAGAAAGTATGATATTATCATCGTTAGTCGTTTTTAACCTGACAGATCCTGTGTTTCTGAGAACAGTCAGTCCAATTCAGGAAAGTATTTAACGATATCGATGGGGTTGCGCAACATTTTGTCGTAGGACCACTATTAAAATTACTAAGTATTTTTTTGTATCTTAAGAAATAAGGAAAGCTCTATAACGCATCATTAACGGGATCTTTTAAGATAGGAAGCTATGAACAGTTCCAGTCGAAATTATGCCGTATTAGATGTGAATGGAAAGAAATCGTAAATCTCAGAAGTGAAGAAATGAAGTATCACATTTTCTTTTCAGAGGGTGTGACATGGAACTTTTCGGTTAGCGAAGGGCAATCCAGTAGAAGACTGTCGAATCCAACGAGAAACAAACGACTGGTTATTTTATTTAGACGCAAGGTCCTGGAAATCTACACACGAGGAAAGAAAAAAATTAAACCATCTAGAAATAGGAGCTATGCGACTAATATGTAGCAGTATTTGGGAGATTTCAGTTGAGTAGTAGGAGTTTTGATTAAAAACTGAAGGGAAGGATTTCTCCTGAATGAACCAAACGCCATCAGAAGCTTCTCCTTAGGCTAGTTCGAATTCAAAGTTTTCACTTGCACAGTATTTAACTTTCGGTATTCAGCACTTGCAGGATAATGTCGTATTGTCCTCTTCTCCGGACGTTTCATAGTTCTCGAAATTTCGATTAATTTGAGAAATTACATCTTTTTTCCTTCGTAGAAATCTGGTTTTTATTGAAACGCTCGAACTTGCTATATTACAAGATTATCCAAGTGGAAGCAGAAATCAGTTTCTTAAGAAATGATGAAAGAAGAATGTGCTCAGCACCTTAGTACCTTAGGCAGTATCTCTGTCCATCCTAAACGTCCCAAATCGGACTTCTGAGAATAAAGAATATAAAATAAAGGTGCTGTGAGGAAGAATTTGAATATTCTTCGCCTGCTGGCATCTTTAAATCTAGTGACAAATGTTTTATTTTGTCACTATGCCTGATGGGAGTGATAAATCCTCTTTTTTCTCCGGAAATTAGTGCTTTTTGATGATAACGTATTTCTATTAATTAATAACATTTCATATACTTGCAATAAAACGATGCATTTAGTACTTATTACAATTCTTTCAGTACTCTCAATTATCCCCCCACCATGTAGTTAGGTAGTTCTTTATCTGAAATACTTGGAATGTAATTTGGTTGGAAAAACGAACTGTTATGGTAAATCATTGACAACCATAATTTAATGGGCTCGTGAACCTAATCAAAATTTATCTTTTATAAATTGCAAATCGAATCAATAGATCCAGAAAAGTCATGAATTGAATCAATAAATCCATATACTTAGGGTTCATGGTTGACTTTACTATCAAAATGATTCCTTTCTAATGAAAAGTGGTGCGTATAAGTAGTGGGAGTAGAGTGTCCGTTGTCAGCGAACAAAAGACATTGTTTTATATAAAATGTTTCAGTTGCTTTCATCGTTGATTAGACTGTTTTCAAATTTCAGATGGAGTGTCTACGTTAAAATGCTGCGAGGATGCACAGATAGTGTTGTTGAGCCAATGAAATTAGAACGTTCGGTAATTTATAGCCGTCTTATAATCTCTTCGATTATAGGATATGTTTTATGTTTCATTTTACTAGAAATACCTTGGAAATTTAATGGGAAGAAGTCTGCTAGCTCTTGATTTAGAATACTTCCATTCGTGAATGCTGAGGTTCGTTAAGAAGATCCTCTAAAAACTACTGCAACAATCAACCATCCACATTCTGCATTAGATTTTACATTTACATACTTAATTTGGCTTAAACATACTGAACAGCTTATCTTCCCTTTTATTTCAATGCTTTGTTTCCTAATTATTTATCACGTAGTATAATAATCGCAATATTGGGAATGCAGTGGGAGAATGGAATGATTGTACATACTTGTACTGTTGTAAAGAGAATTCATTGATTTGATTGATGAGAGTGAAATACAGTTTAAATCATTTCCATTGTTGTCGTATTTGTTTTACTTAATTTAATCAGCCATTTTTCATGCATTTTGATACTTTTGAAAATAACAATAAACTACGTTTCGCGAATGCAGGACATGTTCGCTTTCTTCATTCTTCTAGATCTACTTTCTCAATACTGCTCAATAACTTCAATTAGTAATAATTGTTATCTCAATAAAATAAAGATTTGTCTTAAACAACGTCTCCTCTGCAAAGTACTCCCTATTCGGCTCTACAAACTATTCGAACCAGACCCTATTTCAGGACAAAAATTATTTGGTGTTCGAGGTGAGATATGTCTAAACCTTTAATAAAAGAAGCAGAAGTACCAAAATCAAAGACTCAAAACTTCTCAGTGAAGTAAACGAATTAATCTAACTGCACCAAATCGAATATCTCCACGAGAAGTTAAAGGTAATAAGAAATCAAATTGCGGATCATCAAAGAAATGATCACACGCTTTGATTATGCTGCACACTCGAAACAATTGTTCAAACATGGTCAGATCTGGTGCAGACAACAAAGAAAGCTGAAGAAAGGAAATGCACAAAAGTGGATGACGATATCTAATAGTTAATGCAAGAGAAGCTATCATTATTTTGAAAATATATAATGAGGATTATGAAGTAGTGCTTCAACCATTAAGTAAGGAGGATATCGGAGAGTACAACCTCATATTGGAAGAGTGATTTCCACTAGCAACGCAACAATAAATCTTTCACAATTGCTATTAATTAACATTTAGTAGCAATCCAAAAATATGGAGACAATTTTGAAGCAGCTTCAATACAGCAATTCATGATCAAAACATCCCCAACATTTAGAAATAAGCTATCTGATGTTTTATCTTAAAGGGATGCATTGCTAGCTGCAAGAAATTATGATATTGCACTAGAAAAGTACGAAGTTATGAGAGATTTACTAAAGAAGAGGTATGATAAATCTTTCGTTATAAAGAGAAGTCACTTTGCAATGAATTCTATTCCATCGTAAGAAATCGTAGCTGGAAAGCAATGATTGAAGCAATTTGAAGAATATTTCGATAACTGGAAGCCATCGATGAGAACTTAGAGCATTCAGGTATTGAAATTGCAACTGAAAATAAACTGCTGGCTTGCATACTGAACAAAATGTACAATTAAAGTTGAATCAACGAAATGGTCGGTTCGTAGGATCCGATAATTCTTGAAAGAAGTGGTACTAGAGAACGAAGAATTTACAAGAAGTCAAGCAATTACTAGAAAGAAGAAACTAACTAAATATTAATATTAGGGGCGAAACTTCAACCTTAGCTGCAATTAAATTACTCAAATCAAACAATTTAATCAAGTCAATTAAATCAAAGTGAGTCCTAGAAATAAAGGAAACTCCTGTGAAGTAGAAGTGAAGTAGGAAACTGGAAGATTATGCGTGTTTTGCAACAAGGACCACTGAAAAAGGAAGCTGTCACATTTGTCCCACGTTTAAGTTCCGTATGGAACGTTTGAGGAATATCATCGTAAGTTTTCAAGTGTCTTCGAACAGAACATGCAACAAACAAGTGATTGCAAAGGAGGGATACTTTTTTGTTTCCACTGTAAAAATTCTCATAATACGGCATTGTGTTCTCTCAAATATAATGACTTTACGCAATTAGTAGGTTCCAGTAAAAAAAATCTAGATTTGACTACAATCACAAATTCAATCACCGAAGATGAAAACCAGAAAAAGTAAGCGAAATTTATTTTCATGTAAAGAAATAAACGTAGTCGATCCACACCACTTAGAAATGCTTATCGATATTTGATGTTGGCTCACAGTCATCCTTTGTATCCAAGGAATTAGTGAATTGACTGAAGTTAGAAGGAACCAAAGGCGAAAATTTGAAACTTTTTTCATTTGGTAATAAAGCTCCGAAATCATGTTGGACTACAAAAGTGGAACGGAGTAAGAACTTTGGAATCCGAAATTTCAACTATCAATGCTTACGTATTAGATTACCTAACAGAAAAACTACAGTTAAGTCGAGCTACCACGATTGTTACGTAAAACCTCAAAAACAACTAGACGAAGAAGTAGGATATTGGAAAAGACTCAATATATTTACTGAGGCTATTACTTTGATTTCATGTCAAATCTAATCCACAATATTGTGTCAGGGTTCTATGTAATTTCACAAAGATCAGTCCTATAATAACTGGAAATGGATATATCAATAAATCTCCTAATTATGAAAAGACCAAATCAAATTTAATATTGCATTTGTTAGTATTAAATCAATGAATGTAAATAGTGTTATCATGATTCTAGAAATAGGTCAATTCTGGAAACTAGAACTCATAAACATTCAGGAACAACCTAACACTTATGATGACGATCAAGCGCTAAAGTATTTCAAAGGAGCTTTTACTGAACAAAATGTACGATATCAAACATCTTGGCCTTGAAAGATTGAAATGTAAACCTAAATGATAAGTATAGAGGATTGAAAACATGAATTATATGATTTAAAACTGATAAACTACTATTTATCGATACAGTGAAATAGTTCAAGAACAAATATAATCTAATATCACTGAAGAAGTAAAGTTGGACATGAATCAGGTTAGCGTTATGTGCTCCATCATGAGGTATTAACACAAACAAATCGACAACATAATTAAGAGTCGTTTACGATGCTTTTACCTACTTCAAAGGTATGAAAAGTTTAAACAGTATTCTATATCGTATCTGATTACATTCCGCGATTTAGCAGGCGTATTGCTTCGATTAGGAATAATGGAGAAATATGATTACAGTCGATATTGAAAAAGTATTTTTTCAAATGGAATTATTTCTATCAGAGCGAAACTGCATTCAGTTCCTTTGGTTGAAGGATATCCAAGGACAAGTCACCAAAGATAACATAGTATGTTATCGTTTCCGAAAAGTTCCACTTTTTTTTTAGTGATATCATCTCCTTTTTTACTATTAGCCACATTCAACTGTCACCTAGAAGCTTATGGAAACGAAATTACCTTGAAGATCCGAAAAAGTCTCTAGGTTGACAATATTATATTATCAACTAAAGGAACTCAAGAAGCACCCATAAATTATGAAGTGAAATCTACAAAGAATTCTCAATGAACATAGGGGATGCCAAGCGACTGAGCAGAAGCAAGTCGATTTAAAGAAATTGTTAGTTGGAATCCCAAAGAAGATCATGGCTGGAAAAGAACGACTGGCCACAATGGGAATATAACTTCGTTGGAGACTATGGAAATGAAGAAAGTGAGATTCTTATAGCAAAGGTTACAAAGAGAATTATAAAAAGTTTTAAACTTATAGACGCGAATTGTTTTAGTAAGTGGTCAAGGTCAATAAAGTGCAACTGTGTGGATTCTTAAGTTCATAAAATTAACAACAAAGAGACAAATCCCACAATCGACTTACAACGATGACAACCTGTTAACAGTGAAGTCTGAGTTTGGCTATCAGGCTGCAAGATCATGATAATGAAATTGGGAACAATTTCCAACACCTATGCAAGGCATGTTAACAAACTGTAAAATTTCAGACAGCGCAGATAAGTACCAGATAACGGATTTTCTAAGTGAAACATTTATCTGAAGATTATTCAGATACGACAATCTTTTGTCTTATGGATTTAATACAAATTTATTTCGACATATTTTTAGTTTTTTCGACATTCCTGACTGAAAGAGATTCACTGTGAGATGAAGACCTTCAGGAGGAATAATTGGGTATCTTTGTTTGAATACGTCGTTTTATACCATTTCTATCTCATACAGCGACAAGTTTTTTTTTTGTTTATCAACTTCCCTAATTGAGAACTCCATTGACTGTTGAATTCCATTCATCGTGGACTTCCAGAGGGTACAGCACATTTAATGGTCTATTAAGAAATCTTCTGTGCAGTAATTCTATATTTCGGTCCCTTTTATTAAACTTTCAGACATATTTCATCTCGGGCACCAAATAATTTTTGTCCTAAAATAGGTTTGATTCAAGTAGTGTGTAGCCAAATAGTTGTTGCTTTACAGAGAAGGCGACGTCTGATCAATCTTTATTTTATTGAAATAAAGATTATCGTTGATCGTGGCTATTGAGCAATATTAGAAAGTTTGAGAAAGTAGCTGCAGGAGGGCAATGAATATCACCAGATTGCTATCCCGAAAACCTGACCTCAATAAAGGAAGAGTATAACTCCCTATACAGTAAGCATTAGCTCATAACAAGAAGCATGATTTACCCGTAAAGGAGGTCAACTAAACAAAGAACTGTTAACCTTGTCAATTTCAAATATAATTTACTGTTAGTAAAGAGCCGATAAACAACAAAAGGGATCAACTGATAACTGTAGACAATTTAATTAGTAACAAATTCCAATATGTATTCTTAATAAACAATTAAATAAGCTCAGTTACATGAAAGGTGAACATCAGATAAATGATTTCTTACGTGACATTGGAACATTTGTATAAGGAATGTTCAAACAAGAAAATCTTTTTCTATATATTTAATACAATTTCATTTCTACATATTGCAACTCGGTTTTTCCCACAAGAAGTTTTTAGTGGCTCATGGCCAGAGGTAGCTTGCATTACTTATTTTGGGCCTTCTTTTCGGAAGAACTAAGTACGAAGAAACGTGGCGAGCAATTAAATAGAGGTATTCTTCATTTGCCTTTGTTTATGACCACTATAGTAGCGAATGCGCAGTATTAGCTTCTTGAGTTGTCATTTTTTTTTCTTGAGTTGTTATTAAAAAGGAGCAAATACAAAGTACCTGAGTTCATAGTTTGAGCTCAGTAATTTGACCTCAAACAAAAGAATTTGAGACATTTGCGAACTTCGATAGACAATTACGTTCATAGCTTTATGTGATGGTTTTTTCCCCTTTCTAATACAAAAGCAAAAATTGATATTGTACGGGACACAATATTATTAAATATTAGAAATGGTTTTCATACATTCACTGAAAAAATCCCTATTCATCTATTGAACGAGTTTGGACACCAGGAAAATGATAAGTTTCTGTTTACAGGAGCTTTTTTTTACCTAGCATTACTGAGATTACCTTTCCAGAATAGTTCAGGAAGTAGTAAGATTGTTATTATATTGTTCCAGTTTCAATAACAGAAAACTATTGATCGAAGATCGGGTCGATCGAAAATGTGCAAACTTTTTGTTTTCCACTTCTATAGTGAGATAAAACCGAGGATAAAAGTCAATCAAAAATTTTGAATATTGAACATAATTTATAATCAAATCTAGAACTTTAGTGGATTCAAATACTTTAGAAACATTCCTTCTGTTTTTCTATTCCGTGTTGAACAAGATACTAAGCTAGTATTGTTCCCAATAAGAATGTTTTCTGTGGGTTACCTCTTAGTGTGCAGAAAGAGGTGGTGCAGATATTTTATGATAAGGGATAGTAACAGTGGTCGAGCTGTCGCGAAACTCGAAATAAGTTTCGCGAACCTCCAAATAACTTACAAAATATATCAAATAAAATTGTAATAATTCATACTATTAAAATCTGCCTTAATTAAATAAATACAAAACTCCTTCAAATTGCATCTCATGTAACAATCATAATTCCAGCACTCAATCTATCTCCCTATTGTAGCTAAGCTTATCTGATTGTCTAGAATTTTTCAACTGTTAATTTCAACTATTGATTCAATTCGTGACTTCTCTGGATCTACCGATAGCTCTTTATCCATGCGTAATCATGCGCTTGTCCTAAGTCAATTACCACAACATGAGCTTTTTAAACTCTTTGTCTGAGTCAGTTTTTTATACCAGCAAATTATAGTTCGGCCACTCTCTCACTCTCTCCCCCTTTCTGTCTCTCTCGTTCTCAGTCAATTTATTCATTTTCTTTATCTCATATTCGCAAGCAAATATGCGAACTCATAAGCATATCCTAGGTAAAAATTTGTATCATGGCTGCTAGCGAACAAAATCGTTACAACAGACCTTCCACTCAACGCATTCGTCCATACCAACCACAATAACAGACAAGAAAGGCTTTTGAGCATATGAAAATCCAACTCGACTTTAAGCCACAAGAGTTAGACGTTCCAGATCTCACGACATGAGCATCTGGCACACTCGTCGCAAAAAGTTGAAAAGATACTAAACTACATTTTTACCTCACCCTTTCAAGCTGTTCTAGTCTCAGAAGTTGCTTCATACCGACTTCATTATATTTGTTTATATTTCAGCATTCCGTCTTTTTCTTCTTTTCTCTTTTGTCAGTTTCTGCTAGCCAGTCTTTCCATAAAATATTATTTGGAACGTACTGAAATTGTGGATTCTTTGTCTGGCGATTGCTCATAATTTTCTCTACCTTTTCAAAGGTATGTTAATCACAGAAAGAAAAGACGAGTCAGTAATTTATTCAACAGAAACAATTAAGTTTGGTCTTGCTATGTAATACTTGTCACAAAAACTGGTAAAACGAACTGCATGAAATCAGCATCACCAATCTTTATGGGAAACTGAAGTTGGAATTGGATGAAATTCAAACAAAAATGTTAGCAGTGGACTGAATGGTTGGCATGTAGAATACATGAGAAAAGTCATCTAACAAATGCAAAAAATGGATGATTTGGAATTCAGATATGTTTTAAAAATTTTTGTTCCAAATATAATGCCAACAATGGCTGGACATTAGATTCGATAATGAATTTGTTCTATATGTCCGCAATAGAGTAGCAATGGGACTTTATTGGTTCAGTGGCAGAACGTCTGCCTCGTAAACAGAAGGTCGCTCGTTCGATCCAGCATGAAGCAGCGTACTTCTGTTTGCAAAAATCATAGGAGTATAATGACAGACTGGCGATGTGGTCAGGTGACAACTAATGACTGCTAATGGTCATCAACAACGGGTCGTTTGGAAATCATGTGGACAATAG
>SSBO01000074.1:0-16254 GCA_005281725.1 Wuchereria bancrofti | reverse complement strand
ATTCAAATTATTGTCTTTTACAACTGCAATTGAGGACAGGTAAAGGTCAGGATGATAGAATGGAATGGTAAGGAAAAGGTCAAGATGACATGAAAATATCTTTGAAAGAAATACCCTATGAAATAATGACAACATGTGCTACTCAATCTACTCAATCAGTAAAAAAGACGACAAATGAAAACAAGCGCTAACATGCAACCTTCTACTTTAAATTTTTTTTGAATATTACAAAAGAAATATGATAAAATCAATTAGTTTGAAATGAATTAAAACAAAAGATGATAACAATTTAATAACAATAATAATAACAATAATTAATGATAACAATAATACATGCTAAGATGATTTCATTTAAATTATTTTGAATTGTTTCACAAATAAACAAAACAAACAAAAATTATTTTATCACTAAATTGTATTTTACTTTAGTTTTGATTCTGTTTTTTATTTGTTTGTTGCAAAATATATTAAAATAAATGCTTAGTAATAAGATTTTTTAACAATAATTTGCAGGAAAAAATTTCAATTTAAAATTCCTAAATTTTTTAAAATTTATTTCCTCCCAAGAGAAATAACATGGCATGTATATATATGAAATAATAAAAAGCAATGAAATGAATTCAGAAGAGAATTCAGAAGAGTTTATTTATTTATTTATTCACTTTTTTCTTTCTTTGATATTTTTACTTTTAAAATAAAACTTTGAAAACTTATTTCACAACTGATAGAAGACATTTCAAAAAGAACATTTTTTCCTCCTTCCTTTTCTTTTTACTCCTTTACCGCCTCATCTTTCATCTTTCATTCATTTTGAATTTCATTTCTTTAATGTTAAATTTCAAAAAAAATTCAAATTACTTGTCGTCACACGAAAATGATCATATTTCCATTTCGGTCCTTTCAAATTCTTCTTGGCTAATGAAGTCTCGTCCTCAATCCAATCAACATGCATATAAATACAAATATATAAATAAATCTCTATTCTATTGGAATTAAATGATATTGGAATTAATAAGAGAAAATAAATAAGTAAATATGCAATAAATGGGAATGATTTATTAAATTTACTGAATGATACGATAAATGACATTTAAAATTTAAAATATTATATTATAATATAAATTATTGTGTTATATATATTATGATATTATTATTATTTCTACAAATAAATCATTTGAAATTAAATGAGTGAACTCTAAGAATAGTGAATATAAATATAATAAATGCGACTGATTAGATTAAAAAGGTAAATACAGAAATGTTGACTTTTCAAACTTTCAAATAATAAAATTTTAAAAACTTATTTAAAGAAATTAATATTTTCTAATTGAATGAATAACTTCCATATAAAATTATTGTCATCATCATCTATCATCTCCATCATCACTATCATCATCTATTATCACCATCGCCGTCGTCATCGTTTATCATCTTCATCATTATCATCATCACTATCATCAACGTCATCATCACGACCATCCATCATCATTACCATCATCATCAACTCTCATCTTTATCATCACTATCACCATCGTCATCATCACCATCTCTCATCTCCATTATCATCATTATTGTCATCACCATGTTTATTCATTTTCGTNTATTAANCATACATACAAACACGCATATACGCACATAAACAGTCGGTAACATACACTGATATATTAAAAGGCATTCAAATTATTGTCTTTTACAACTGCAATTGAGGACAGGTAAAGGTCAGGATGATAGAATGGAATGGTAAGGAAAAGGTCAAGATGACATGAAAATATCTTTGAAAGAAATACCCTATGAAATAATGACAACATGTGCTACTCAATCTACTCAATCAGTAAAAAAGACGACAAATGAAAACAAGCGCTAACATGCAACCTTCTACTTTAAATTTTTTTTGAATATTACAAAAGAAATATGATAAAATCAATTAGTTTGAAATGAATTAAAACAAAAGATGATAACAATTTAATAACAATAATAATAACAATAATTAATGATAACAATAATACATGCTAAGATGATTTCATTTAAATTATTTTGAATTGTTTCACAAATAAACAAAACAAACAAAAATTATTTTATCACTAAATTGTATTTTACTTTAGTTTTGATTCTGTTTTTTATTTGTTTGTTGCAAAATATATTAAAATAAATGCTTAGTAATAAGATTTTTTAACAATAATTTGCAGGAAAAAATTTCAATTTAAAATTCCTAAATTTTTTAAAATTTATTTCCTCCCAAGAGAAATAACATGGCATGTATATATATGAAATAATAAAAAGCAATGAAATGAATTCAGAAGAGAATTCAGAAGAGTTTATTTATTTATTTATTCACTTTTTTCTTTCTTTGATATTTTTACTTTTAAAATAAAACTTTGAAAACTTATTTCACAACTGATAGAAGACATTTCAAAAAGAACATTTTTTCCTCCTTCCTTTTCTTTTTACTCCTTTACCGCCTCATCTTTCATCTTTCATTCATTTTGAATTTCATTTCTTTAATGTTAAATTTCAAAAAAAATTCAAATTACTTGTCGTCACACGAAAATGATCATATTTCCATTTCGGTCCTTTCAAATTCTTCTTGGCTAATGAAGTCTCGTCCTCAATCCAATCAACATGCATATAAATACAAATATATAAATAAATCTCTATTCTATTGGAATTAAATGATATTGGAATTAATAAGAGAAAATAAATAAGTAAATATGCAATAAATGGGAATGATTTATTAAATTTACTGAATGATACGATAAATGACATTTAAAATTTAAAATATTATATTATAATATAAATTATTGTGTTATATATATTATGATATTATTATTATTTCTACAAATAAATCATTTGAAATTAAATGAGTGAACTCTAAGAATAGTGAATATAAATATAATAAATGCGACTGATTAGATTAAAAAGGTAAATACAGAAATGTTGACTTTTCAAACTTTCAAATAATAAAATTTTAAAAACTTATTTAAAGAAATTAATATTTTCTAATTGAATGAATAACTTCCATATAAAATTATTGTCATCATCATCTATCATCTCCATCATCACTATCATCATCTATTATCACCATCGCCGTCGTCATCGTTTATCATCTTCATCATTATCATCATCACTATCATCAACGTCATCATCACGACCATCCATCATCATTACCATCATCATCAACTCTCATCTTTATCATCACTATCACCATCGTCATCATCACCATCTCTCATCTCCATTATCATCATTATTGTCATCACCATGTTTATTCATTTTCGTTATCATTATTAACATCATTATTATCCTGTATTTTTCATAGAAACTAGTTAACTGCATATATTTCTTATGTTTACATATAAAATAAAAATAGGAAGAAAATATAAAATAGAAATGATTGAGTTATACTTATGTTTTATATTTTATTATGATATTTACGCAATATAAACCTATCTATGCGTCATCACTATTACTACTCGTTACTAATATAATTGCAATATAACTGGTTGCTCAGAAGTACTTCATTTTCAATTATATAATTATGGAAAATAAATGAAATGATATCAACAACCACAAGATCATTATATTATTTCAATTTATTTCCAACAAAAAAAAGACTAAATTTCTAGCAACCAATCAAAAAAAGTATTGTTAATGATTAACTTCTTATTTATTAATTACTATGCTTTGATATTACTTGACTACTTATTCATTTAACATTTGATCACTTTTATTTAATATCTGACACCAAATTTTTTCTCCATACCAAATATCTAATTGAATAATTTAGCAATATTTGAAGTGATAAAAAATATAAAAGCATAATACAACACAATTCACTTCATATTATAATTAATAATAACATATTAACTAATAGCTCAAAAATAAGGATAAATTGACTAGTTTGATGAAGAAAATGGAAAGAGAATTATTGTTGATAATGAATGATATTGAACTGATAATATTAGTAATGATAGTGAATGATATTGAAGAAGTAGTAATAGCAGTAGTAA
Source organism: Wuchereria bancrofti (assembly GCA_005281725.1). Lineage (NCBI taxonomy): Eukaryota > Metazoa > Nematoda > Chromadorea > Rhabditida > Onchocercidae > Wuchereria > Wuchereria bancrofti. The sequence goes on along the minus strand of SSBO01000074.1, from coordinate 12,250 downwards.
AAGAGAAAGAAGATTGACGATAATGAATTATGGTGGAATATAAGCAAGTTTCCTGTGTTGAAGTTGTTCAATTAAAGATTATCAAACAGGCAAATAAATATACTCTAATAAATATCAAACAGTGTCAACAGCGCCAGCAATAACAATAACAGCACAAAATCAATAGCCAAAACCTCGAAATGTTTGTTTGGTTGGTTTGTTTTTGTTGTCTCATCTTGATTGGTTAAAATGGAAGCAGTTCGACAACTTTGCCATCGTTCTATTCAAATGAATCCATTATACATCTATCTATCTTTATCACTTTTCTTTCCATTATATTGATATTTTTATTTTTTGTCACTTTCTACTTTTCAATTAATTAACAAAAATTAGGTATGAAAAAGAAAAGACACACTAATTTACGAATAAACGTCTAATTTACAAATATTTTAAAATTTTAAGCGGAATTATTTATCCTTATTATTGTTATTGCTATTGTATGTGTTTATTATATTACACATACAAAAAATTCTGAATAATTTTTATACATAAGCAATAATAAAATGAAAAGTAATTATGTGATAATTATTAAGGATTTTTTGATGTTTAAAATTTAATTGTAATTATCATTATCTTCTAGAAATAAATTATATTAATTATAACTTCTTATCTATTAATCAGTCATTAGCGATTTTCAGGACGTTTTCTTTTATTGTAACGAATATTTCATATTTCGTCACTTAATTTTCTAATTCAAAGCGTTCACTTCAGCCAAAAAAAATGCAAAATTAACCATTTCAATTTTTTTTTTTAAATTTTACGTAAATGAAACCTTTTAAAAATTTTACATAAACGAGTCTTTGAAAATTTGCACATCTGTTTGCTAAAAATAGAATTAAAGTTTTCAATGAACTAAAGAAGATTTTTACTTTATGGACATAATAAAGAACTTTACATTTTTACAAATAGCAATAAGATCTTGATCTAAAGTAATTTGAAATTCGATGGCATACTTTTGTGCAGTAAATCTCATTTCTAATATCGTTTTTTCAAAAAAAAAGAAATTGAATATGACAAGTTTAGGATTAAATGATTGAAATTGGATGATTCAACAGCACTTAAATTTTCAAAAAATGAATACTATCATATCACATTAGGATTCAAATTGATTGTCATAGATTTAATTCACTTTTCGACAAATTTACGAATATAATAAAGAAAGACAGTGGAAAAAAGAAATTAAACTAAAGGTTTCATATATTGATAGTAAAAGTTAAATGCAAATAACAATAAAAATTTAAGTTTGTCAAGAAGATAAATTAAAGAATCAACAAAAAAAAAAATTAAACTTTAAAAGGAAAATTTGTCCTACTGTTTTGCAAAAATTAATGTAATAGTTCATCAATTATTGATTAAAACAATTTGCTAACTTTCACTTCATTTAACAGAGATTGATAACTTGAATAAAAAAANGACTAGTTTGATGAAGAAAATGGAAAGAGAATTATTGTTGATAATGAATGATATTGAACTGATAATATTAGTAATGATAGTGAATGATATTGAAGAAGTAGTAATAGCAGTAGTAAAAGAGAAAGAAGATTGACGATAATGAATTATGGTGGAATATAAGCAAGTTTCCTGTGTTGAAGTTGTTCAATTAAAGATTATCAAACAGGCAAATAAATATACTCTAATAAATATCAAACAGTGTCAACAGCGCCAGCAATAACAATAACAGCACAAAATCAATAGCCAAAACCTCGAAATGTTTGTTTGGTTGGTTTGTTTTTGTTGTCTCATCTTGATTGGTTAAAATGGAAGCAGTTCGACAACTTTGCCATCGTTCTATTCAAATGAATCCATTATACATCTATCTATCTTTATCACTTTTCTTTCCATTATATTGATATTTTTATTTTTTGTCACTTTCTACTTTTCAATTAATTAACAAAAATTAGGTATGAAAAAGAAAAGACACACTAATTTACGAATAAACGTCTAATTTACAAATATTTTAAAATTTTAAGCGGAATTATTTATCCTTATTATTGTTATTGCTATTGTATGTGTTTATTATATTACACATACAAAAAATTCTGAATAATTTTTATACATAAGCAATAATAAAATGAAAAGTAATTATGTGATAATTATTAAGGATTTTTTGATGTTTAAAATTTAATTGTAATTATCATTATCTTCTAGAAATAAATTATATTAATTATAACTTCTTATCTATTAATCAGTCATTAGCGATTTTCAGGACGTTTTCTTTTATTGTAACGAATATTTCATATTTCGTCACTTAATTTTCTAATTCAAAGCGTTCACTTCAGCCAAAAAAAATGCAAAATTAACCATTTCAATTTTTTTTTTTAAATTTTACGTAAATGAAACCTTTTAAAAATTTTACATAAACGAGTCTTTGAAAATTTGCACATCTGTTTGCTAAAAATAGAATTAAAGTTTTCAATGAACTAAAGAAGATTTTTACTTTATGGACATAATAAAGAACTTTACATTTTTACAAATAGCAATAAGATCTTGATCTAAAGTAATTTGAAATTCGATGGCATACTTTTGTGCAGTAAATCTCATTTCTAATATCGTTTTTTCAAAAAAAAAGAAATTGAATATGACAAGTTTAGGATTAAATGATTGAAATTGGATGATTCAACAGCACTTAAATTTTCAAAAAATGAATACTATCATATCACATTAGGATTCAAATTGATTGTCATAGATTTAATTCACTTTTCGACAAATTTACGAATATAATAAAGAAAGACAGTGGAAAAAAGAAATTAAACTAAAGGTTTCATATATTGATAGTAAAAGTTAAATGCAAATAACAATAAAAATTTAAGTTTGTCAAGAAGATAAATTAAAGAATCAACAAAAAAAAAAATTAAACTTTAAAAGGAAAATTTGTCCTACTGTTTTGCAAAAATTAATGTAATAGTTCATCAATTATTGATTAAAACAATTTGCTAACTTTCACTTCATTTAACAGAGATTGATAACTTGAATAAAAAAAGAATTTTTTTTTTTGAAAATCTAGTTTAAAAAATCTCATATTTAAAGCAAAATTGTGAAATATAATCATTGCGAAATATAACTTTAAATTAATAATTCATAAAAGTTATAAGAGAGGAAAATCATTAATCCAAGAATGGGAAAGAGGAGAAGATAGTCATTCTAAGAGAAGAATTAAAGAAGAAAATTTTAAGCTAACTTAATAATATAAACAATTCAAATGTTTGTACTGCCGCTAAACAATGAGGAAAAATTTGTTAAAATGAAGTAAAGATAAATTTGAATAGATTATTTGAAAGTTAATAAAGAAAATGCTAGTTGAGAATTATAAAAGTATCACAAGTAATAAACTGAATCGTTGTAAGATACATTTATATATACATATGTTTATTTATAGAGAGGATAATTGATAAATATCATGTGATATTAAGTAATTCCACCTGATAACTGCTGCTGATAAGAAATGATAGTTAAAATTTGCTGAATAAAAATGAATGAAGAGTGGAAGTGGTAGTTGTCATCGTGATGTTACAGCAAATCGTAGGGTACAGCGATATTTTGAAAGTAAGCAAGAAGATAAGATGGTAGGAAGAGCTGAGCAGTGATTAGTTAACTGGCTTCTCCCTTCGAAATGAACAAGTAAGCATTTCATTTTCTCTGTAACTTTTAAATGATATTTGTTTACAAAATGGGAAAGTAAGAAGAGTAAGATAAAGAAAAGGTGAAAGAGAAGAAGGATAAGGAGGAAAAGAGGAAGGAAAAGGAGGAGGAAGAGAAGGAGGAGAAAGAGTGATTGAATGGATGATTGAATTGAGTTAGAGTATTACTACTGCAAGTTGAAGAAGGATCTCGATCAACTTTAGAATCGAAGAGCTACAAACTGAGGAATCATTTATCCATCGACACATACGTGCAGCTGTCTGCACTAATAGAGATAGAGAGAGATACGTACGTCAAGCATTACTTACTATAATTTATAAAATTATATTTTTTAATAGTCATATATTTGTATGTAAAAATTATATATAGGCATACAAGTATGTAAGTATATTTGTTTAAAGTTTTAAATAATTTTAATTTATTAGCTGTAAAAGTAAACATATTAGCATATATACTTATGGAAAAAATAAATTAATATCTTTTCAAAATAAATTAATATCTATGATAATTAGAGCACAAAAAAAAAGTGATTAGATGTTAAAATAATATTTTTTTTTTTTGCTTCTCTACGGACACACACAATAATATGTTTCGAGAATTTGATAAAAAATTATGAATAAATTTTTTTTTTGAATTATGCTAATTTTGATGTATTATTACGCATTTGTTAAAATTGTATAATTGTAATAGAGTAACAAATATCTTGCGAAAAATTTTCTAATTATTCTTTTAAAAGAATTTCTTTCAAAGTCATTAAAAATTAGATTTAAATTGGCAAAAATATTTTTAGCATCAATTATTTGATCATTCAATTGATTAATTATTCTAAAATGACAAATTTAAGTAAAACTTAATCATTAAATAAATTCATTGTTGTTCAATTAATTGATTGATTGATTGAAGAGAAAAATTTTTTGCAACCATTTATACTATTCACTATTAAATATTAAAACAAAATTTTCAAATTCAACAAACTCACTAAACTATTGATAAAGAAATCTATTTATAGCTTACCATATAATAACGATAATAAGCAAAAAGATATTATTAATTAAATGCTAAAAATATCGGGTAACTTGTTGAAATTTCAACACAAAGTACATATACTCTCTTTAAAAAAAAAATATTTTGCTATAGTTAAAGCTGGAAAATTTGCCTCGTCGTCTGTTGAAATATTATCTTGTTATAAGTGAAATGAAATGAGAAGCGAATAACTATCCAATCATAATGGTTGTAAAGTGATGATTCTGGTGGAAATAATAGGAGTAAAAGTAATAGTAATAGTGATAAGTAGTTTTTAAGTATGTTATCGAATTTATGATAAAATAATGAAAGTTAGGAAGATCGAATAAGAATAGAAANTGAATAAAAATGAATGAAGAGTGGAAGTGGTAGTTGTCATCGTGATGTTACAGCAAATCGTAGGGTACAGCGATATTTTGAAAGTAAGCAAGAAGATAAGATGGTAGGAAGAGCTGAGCAGTGATTAGTTAACTGGCTTCTCCCTTCGAAATGAACAAGTAAGCATTTCATTTTCTCTGTAACTTTTAAATGATATTTGTTTACAAAATGGGAAAGTAAGAAGAGTAAGATAAAGAAAAGGTGAAAGAGAAGAAGGATAAGGAGGAAAAGAGGAAGGAAAAGGAGGAGGAAGAGAAGGAGGAGAAAGAGTGATTGAATGGATGATTGAATTGAGTTAGAGTATTACTACTGCAAGTTGAAGAAGGATCTCGATCAACTTTAGAATCGAAGAGCCACAAACTTTTTTTTTTTACTTCTCTACGAACACACATAATCATATGTTTCGAGAATTTTATAAAACAATTATGGATCAATTTTTTTTTGAGTTATTTTTTTTTGAGTTATTTTTTTTTGAGCAAATTTTGATCTATCATTATGCATTTGTTGATATTGTATAATTGTAATAGAGCAAGAAATACCTTGTGAAAATTTTTCCAAGTATTCTTTTAAAAGAATTTCTTTCAAAACTATTAAAAATTAAATTTAAATTGCGAAAACATTTTTAATATCAATTAGTTGATCATTCAATTGATAAATTATTCTTAATATAATTTTCTGAAATGGCAAATTTAATTAAAACTTATTCATTAAATAAATTCATTGTTGTTCAATTAATTAATTTATTGGTTGATTGAAGAGAAAAAATTTTTCACAACAATTTACACTATTCACTATTAAATATTAGAATAAAATTTTTAAATTCAACAAATTCACTAAAATATAAATAAATCTATAGTTTTATTAATAATGATAATAATAAACAAAAAGATATTATTAATTAAATGCTAAAAATATCGGGTAACTTGTTGAAATTTCAACACAAAGTACATATGCTCTCTTTAAAAAAAGAAAATATTTTGCTATAGTTAAAACTGTCTTGGAAAATTTGCCTCGTCATCTGTTGAAATATTATTTTGTTATAAGTGAAATGAAATGAGAAGCGAATAACTATCCAATCATAATGGTTGTAAAGTAATGGTTCTGGTAGAAATAATAGGAGTAAAAGTAACAGTAATAGTGATAAGAAGAAATAGTTTTTAAGTATGTTATCGAATTTATGATAAAATAATGAAAGTTAGGAAAATCGAATTAAGAATGGGAATACGCTTACTAAATAATTATCTAAATAATTAGGAATGAAATAAAAATATAATCAAAAAGGTCATATTGATAATTGAAAAAAAAGATCAAATGATAGAAAGTGATTTAAACTGAATAGCTATTGTTTAAAAACTTAGGATAGAATGAAAAAAAAATCGATAGATCAATGGAAGTAATTTTTATATGAATTTAGTATGAAATGGAAAAGAGTTCGATGGATGGAGGATCAAAGTATCGAAATCAAACTATCGGACAAAGCCACATACACACACACTCACACATACACATACATCGAACAGCTGTCATCATCTTAGATGTACACTTCCCTCTGTCCATTATTCTTCGATAGGAAGAAGAAAGCTTCCGTACTTTTTTTCTTTCCTAAAGGTGAAAATGATTCGTCAGTTATTGAAAATAAAAAATATTTTACTCTTTTTTTTCTCTCAAGAATTTTCTCCCTTTTTATCATTTTTTATTTCTATGTTATAATTTTGAAAAAGAAAAAAAGAAAGAAAATGTTTTAATAAAACTNAAATTCACNTTGTTAAAATGAAGTAAAGATAAATTTGAATAGATTATTTGAAAGTTAATAAAGAAAATGCTAGTTGAGAATTATAAAAGTATCACAAGTAATAAACTGAATCGTTGTAAGATACATTTATATACACATATGTTTATTTATAGAGAGGATAATTGATAAATATCATGTGATATTAAATAATTCCACCTGATAACTGCTGCTGATAAGAAATGATAGTTAAAATTTGTTGAATAAAAATGAATGAAGAGTGGAAGTGGTAGTTGTCATCGTGATGTTACAGCAAATCGTAGGGTACAGCGATATTTTGAAAGTAAGCAAGAAGATAAGATGGTAGGAAGAGCTGAGCAGTGATTAGTTAACTGGCTTCTCCCTTCGAAATGAACAAGTAAGCATTTCATTTTCTCTGTAACTTTTAAATGATATTTGTTTACAAAATGGGAAAGTAAGAAGAGTAAGATAAAGAAAAGGTGAAAGAGAAGAAGGATAAGGAGGAAAAGAGGAAGGAAAAGGAGGAGGAAGAGAAGGAGGAGAAAGAGTGATTGAATGGATGATTGAATTGAGTTAGAGTATTACTACTGCAAGTTGAAGAAGGATCTCGATCAACTTTAGAATCGAAGAGCCACAAACTTTTTTTTTTTACTTCTCTACGAACACACATAATCATATGTTTCGAGAATTTTATAAAACAATTATGGATCAATTTTTTTTTGAGTTATTTTTTTTTGAGTTATTTTTTTTTGAGCAAATTTTGATCTATCATTATGCATTTGTTGATATTGTATAATTGTAATAGAGCAAGAAATACCTTGTGAAAATTTTTCCAAGTATTCTTTTAAAAGAATTTCTTTCAAAACTATTAAAAATTAAATTTAAATTGCGAAAACATTTTTAATATCAATTAGTTGATCATTCAATTGATAAATTATTCTTAATATAATTTTCTGAAATGGCAAATTTAATTAAAACTTATTCATTAAATAAATTCATTGTTGTTCAATTAATTAATTTATTGGTTGATTGAAGAGAAAAAATTTTTCACAACAATTTACACTATTCACTATTAAATATTAGAATAAAATTTTTAAATTCAACAAATTCACTAAAATATAAATAAATCTATAGTTTTATTAATAATGATAATAATAAACAAAAAGATATTATTAATTAAATGCTAAAAATATCGGGTAACTTGTTGAAATTTCAACACAAAGTACATATGCTCTCTTTAAAAAAAGAAAATATTTTGCTATAGTTAAAACTGTCTTGGAAAATTTGCCTCGTCATCTGTTGAAATATTATTTTGTTATAAGTGAAATGAAATGAGAAGCGAATAACTATCCAATCATAATGGTTGTAAAGTAATGGTTCTGGTAGAAATAATAGGAGTAAAAGTAACAGTAATAGTGATAAGAAGAAATAGTTTTTAAGTATGTTATCGAATTTATGATAAAATAATGAAAGTTAGGAAAATCGAATTAAGAATGGGAATACGCTTACTAAATAATTATCTAAATAATTAGGAATGAAATAAAAATATAATCAAAAAGGTCATATTGATAATTGAAAAAAAAGATCAAATGATAGAAAGTGATTTAAACTGAATAGCTATTGTTTAAAAACTTAGGATAGAATGAAAAAAAAATCGATAGATCAATGGAAGTAATTTTTATATGAATTTAGTATGAAATGGAAAAGAGTTCGATGGATGGAGGATCAAAGTATCGAAATCAAACTATCGGACAAAGCCACATACACACACACTCACACATACACATACATCGAACAGCTGTCATCATCTTAGATGTACACTTCCCTCTGTCCATTATTCTTCGATAGGAAGAAGAAAGCTTCCGTACTNTGAAGAGAAAAAATTTTTCACAACAATTTACACTATTCACTATTAAATATTAGAATAAAATTTTTAAATTCAACAAATTCACTAAAATATAAATAAATCTATAGTTTTATTAATAATGATAATAATAAACAAAAAGATATTATTAATTAAATGCTAAAAATATCGGGTAACTTGTTGAAATTTCAACACAAAGTACATATGCTCTCTTTAAAAAAAGAAAATATTTTGCTATAGTTAAAACTGTCTTGGAAAATTTGCCTCGTCATCTGTTGAAATATTATTTTGTTATAAGTGAAATGAAATGAGAAGCGAATAACTATCCAATCATAATGGTTGTAAAGTAATGGTTCTGGTAGAAATAATAGGAGTAAAAGTAACAGTAATAGTGATAAGAAGAAATAGTTTTTAAGTATGTTATCGAATTTATGATAAAATAATGAAAGTTAGGAAAATCGAATTAAGAATGGGAATACGCTTACTAAATAATTATCTAAATAATTAGGAATGAAATAAAAATATAATCAAAAAGGTCATATTGATAATTGAAAAAAAAGATCAAATGATAGAAAGTGATTTAAACTGAATAGCTATTGTTTAAAAACTTAGGATAGAATGAAAAAAAAATCGATAGATCAATGGAAGTAATTTTTATATGAATTTAGTATGAAATGGAAAAGAGTTCGATGGATGGAGGATCAAAGTATCGAAATCAAACTATCGGACAAAGCCACATACACACACACTCACACATACACATACATCGAACAGCTGTCATCATCTTAGATGTACACTTCCCTCTGTCCATTATTCTTCGATAGGAAGAAGAAAGCTTCCGTACTTTTTTTCTTTCCTAAAGGTGAAAATGATTCGTCAGTTATTGAAAATAAAAAATATTTTACTCTTTTTTTTCTCTCAAGAATTTTCTCCCTTTTTATCATTTTTTATTTCTATGTTATAATTTTGAAAAAGAAAAAAAGAAAGAAAATGTTTTAATAAAACTTATAAGATTAAATTAATTCATTTTTTTTCATCTCATCTCATTCAATTTTATTTATCGCTAAATGATTGAAAATATTTTAAAAGATAATTTTATAATTAATTTTTTCCTTTTTTTTATAAAAATAGTAATTTAAATCAATAGATAAATTTTTAGAAATGAATTATAATTGGAAAAAATTTTGAAACTTTTTTGTTTTAATTTTTTATGAAACCGAGGGGAATTAATTTTTCATTACTCTTCATCTTCTCTCTCTCTCTTTTCTCTCTTCCTCTCTCTCCACTTTCACTACCTTCCATGTTTTTTCCAGTCATAAATAAAATGATATAATAGTTTAACATCATAAGCTTCATCTAAGAGTTGCATAAAATTCATGTTTGATAATAAAGAAATTGTTTAGAATGAAAATTTCTGAACTAATTAATTTTATATTTATAAATTTGAATTTCTCTCTTTGCATGATTAAAGTTCATCGACAAACTTTTTTTTCGGTGCTTTTTTTCTTATTTGATTCTTTTCCAAATTTCATTCTTAACTTCATCTATTAAATTAGAGAATCCAATATAAAATCAAACATTACCTATTAATTCTTTTTTTTAAATCTGCATTCCGTGGTATAATTACTGCTTCATTTATATTTAACAGTTGATAAAAAAAAAATCAAAATTGATAATCTATTTGAAAAAAAAATAAAAATCGAAAAAAAAATTAAAAATGAATACTTTAGTTCTATATTTCTAACCGTAAACATAAATTTTTTTTTTGTATATGCATGCTTACCTATATCTCTCAGAGTGGTAGGAATTTATCAGCCAACTGATTTATTTGAATGCATTATGAACAAATTAAGAAATTCTACAAAGATTTCTAAATTGAATATTATTAAGAGAGAGTGGGACAGAGGAAGAGAGAGAGAAATATGAAGAAAGAGAGATGATAGTAGAAAGTCGATCCTGTTTATTACACACGATCTGATAATCTTAATAAAACAAAATTATCTTGTCATCTAATAAATTGTATTTATCAATCAGTGCACTCTTTTAAAAAAAAAAAAACAAAGAAAGAAATCCGTGATATCATCGTCATTTTATCCATTTTGTTAAAAAAACAAAACAAAAATTTACTATTGATTATAACCGAATGATTATTATAGATTAAAAGATCAAACCTAAACCAATAACTTAAAAAAAAATTGATGACCGATAAACCAGCAATAAATTAAAACAAAGTCTAAATGCGCCAATGTGAATGAATTCTGATGAATTCACTCGTGTACTTCAAACCATTTATTTATTTTAAAAATGCTTTGAAACGATCATGATATACAAATATAACATGCGAATATTATTATATTCACAAATTAGTACAATTTGGACGAAAAAAACGGTACAAACTATGAAATATTAAAATACTTTTTTCGAATTTAGCTCTTTAATGAAATAAGAGAAAAAAAATACTATATTTGCATGCGTACAAAAAGTTCAATAAAATTGATGACTAATGAATTAAAACAATACAGATTTAGCTAGTAAATTAAACAAGTGTTGAGGAAAATTAAGAAGTTTTATAGGATTTTTTTCAATTCATTTAAGGCTGTTTTTGACTTCAACTTACATTAGTGTAATAATGTTGCCATTATTTGAACTTAAATTTGATTAAACTATGAGGTTTGGTTAAACAAGAAAAGATTTTGAATTTAACTTATTCGATAAAGTCGACTAAAATATCAGTTCGTTTAAATCAGAAGTGTTAAAATTTCCTTCACTTAAGCATAATTCGTTTTAATTTAAACACATGATAATAAATTTAATTCTAGCTAAATTTGTAGAAAAATATAATGTCCAAAATGATATAATATCATAACGTCTGGCTTTAATTTTTGCTGCAACTACTATCAAAAAACTCTCGAGCACGCAATTTGATAATCGATTTTAATCTATCAAACTTGATAACTTAATTAAATTTAATTTTTAATTTATCTAACTTTCAGTTTAAACTTTTTTACTTAAATTTTCTGCTAAACAATTTAATTCATTATATTCGTACGAAAGTAAAAAAAAATCTGAAAAATCATTTTTAGTTTAACTAATGAAAGAATTTTGTGCTATAAAATTTTGTGAAAAAAATTTCAACACCACAATATTAATAATTACAAATATTAACCAATACAAAATATAAGTGAGGAAAAATTGTTGTAATTGTAAAACATTCAAAAGAATGATGAAATTGAATGGTACTTTAGGGAAGGACTAAATAATGCTAAGATGTGACAAGAATGAAATGAAGAGTATAGCTGTTCAATTTTAAGAGTACTTCTTTAAATTTATGATATTGAAATGAAAATTTTCTATATTTTTGAAAAAACACAAAGATATTTTATAAATGAAAAATATAATTGTTTGCTAAATCTAAAAATAATACATAACATACACACACACACAATACACAATACATACATACGTAATACATAGACAAATACATTTGGTGCATTTTTATTTGAATAATAATATACACAATTAATCTAATAATGTTTTTAAATATATTAACAATTAGA
>SSBO01000073.1:0-16411 GCA_005281725.1 Wuchereria bancrofti | reverse complement strand
ATGTAGAATGATGAATTTGGGAGGAATGATGCCATGTTTTTTTATTCGACTTTCATTTTTATGCTCATTATCCACAAATTTTAATACCCACATTTCAGAAACAGCTCTGGAAAAAACAACATTATTCAAAAAAGGATAGATAGCACAAATATGACGAAATGTGATGACTCAAATACAAATCAAGCTATTCATACTTTTGCAAACGTAATTAACGATGTTTATTAAAGTATCGCCGAAGCTACGCTAACTTTAAAGAAATAACAAACCCCTCCCCCCCCCCCTCCTAAAAAAAAAAAAAAAAAAAAAAAAGCAAATATGCCCCCAATGAAGTCTGTCCAATAACGATTTAGTAATACTTTGCATCAATATTGTCAGAGATAAAAGAATTATCAGAATTTGAACGATAAAGAAGACCTCCTGTAAATATTACCACTTAGGTTCCGGTTTTCAGATTGTTAGAATCGAAGTACCTTAGTTGTTAATCGATAACACAACGATAAACTGTTGGAATTTCCCAGTTGCCAATCTTTATTTCCAAGCATGTGTTTTGGTGTACTTAAATGCAAAAATGAATCACTAGGAAAAAAAAAAGAACAAAAAGATATGACAAAAAAATCAAATAAGCTTACTCGAGAATGTATCTGTGAGCAAATCCAGAGATGCCGTTCTCGTTTAGTGATGCCTAACGAAGCTAGGTTAATGGAACTTGCAATCCGATGCGAACATATTATTCATGAAATCTGAAATATTGAAAGAAAAAAATTAATTTCATATTTCATTTCATCTTGCATTTTCTAAATAAAGAGAAGAGGTTTTATATCTCAAAACTTATTTATATATATATATTTACAAAAAATCATATAACCTTCATATCTTATGCTGAATATAACATACAATGTCTAGAAACAACATATAACCACTTACTGCTGCCTAGTTACCTTCCACGTGGTTACCAACGTTCATAACTTTTCTGCAGCATATTTTATTCTCAATGAATCGATCCAACACTCTTTTCGTACAAATGGAATCTACACCAATATTCAAACATAGCACAAAGGCTACCGATATTCTTCCCATACGTTCTTTTCAATATTTCCTCCTGTAATACTCTCAAAGATGAATAGCTGAAAGTTTATCGATTCCACTTTTCCTAAGTCGTCTTGCTCCAACGAATGAATGAATTTATGATCATTATAAACAAGTAAAACAGTTTAAATTTTCGAAAAAATATAGAAATTTTTCAGTAAAAAACATGCCATAAATTTTTGTCAGCAATTTCCTCCTTAATGCTCATAATTTTTTCCACATGTCGCAATTCTTGAAACCATGTTGGCAGTGATGGATCGTTGTTCTAAAATACTATTTAATACAAATTTTTCAAACCAAAATAATATTCCACTGAATAAAAAACTTTGTATGATTCTCATTTACTACCAAATATTTTGGCATATTGTAACTTGTAATATATATTTCTGCACTAATAACTTTTAATACAAATCACATTACTAGCAAGAAGAATAAAGATTCGCTCTTATTTACCATAAAATGATTTATATGATCGAGAAGTAATATAAATGGATAAATTCAGATTACGAAATATAAAACTATACTAAATTATGCTTACCAAACTTTTTATGCTATTTTAGACATTCAATCAAACCAGATTAACTTTCGTTCATTTTACGACTTTTTCTCATTCTTCCCTAATCCAAACATATACTCCGAAGGAAAAAAGAAAGTAAAATAAAAAATTTGATGTTAAACTTACGATATCATTCATTGATTTAGTTGTAAAATGTTAAAATACGCTTTTCAGGAAGCACTACAAAAACAAGGAACTTTTCTTTTTATCTGAAATCGATATGTACACACTTCTCGAAGCACTGAAGCTTCTTATTGCACAAATTGTATAAATTATAAAACGGAAAATTCTTTTGTATTTTTTTCTTTTTGCAATAAAAAAAAAAATTCCAATATTACTTTCAATCATTGCTAATGCTTTTATATTATCAGATTTTCTTTTCTTCTTATACTTTTTATATTCCCTAACTTTTCATTCGTACTTAATAACTCTTTTAGCATTTAGCACTAGAATAGAGCAACTAAGCAAGTAGCAAATTTTAGAAAAAATCAGACATGAAAAAACAACAGTTCAGAATTCCAGCACGGTAGCGGATACGATCTAATTCATTCCGGAACAGTTATAATCACATGTCACAGCACTCACACGTTGCATCTCTATGAAACATACAATCTCATTGAATTATTTTTGAATTTAACTAATAAAAAGTTAATGATGACAGCAATTCAAATGTTTCACATTATATTTGGCGCAAAATAAGATGCATAGTCGGAAAATAAACTCATCGAAAGGTTAAAAGATTAAATGAAATTTAATAAAAATTAATACAATCTGAAATCAGACGAAAAATTAAAATTCATTCTCCAATGAAAAATTTGAAATTCATATATGACGAGAATATTTCAATAAAAAAATTGAAAATTTGCCTGAAATTTAAAATTTGACAAATTAATTTGAAGTAAATAGAAATATTACACATTCGCATTATCATTAATTATTATTAACAATTTGGAACAATTTGATTTTATTAATAAATCATAGAATACCACTGTTTCATTATGTAAATTATAATTTACGTTAAAGTTTCACTTTCTTTTTCGTCTTTTTTTATTTGTCCCTGAAATTAACACATCTTTCGAGACATGTCGACGTGCAACAATTACAGTGATACAATATGTAATTTTAGCTTGCCTTAGTGAATATGCAAATTTTTACAGGAGCAGTTCTTAATATTTATTAGCTGGAAGGAGTTCACTTAGTCATTACTGTATTGTATCATTCTGGTAACTGGTTTGGTCTTCCTGCTTCAGTTGCTTTTTTGGTGTTATTCAATTGGGAGATGTTATCATTTCAATTTAATACTATTTCCCTAATACTATATAACATTTAATATATTATTTTATTTAAATTATTTTCATTTAATACTATTTTACTTATGCCCCTAACTTTAATTAATTGATAATTTAGCTAATTAAAATTACATTAAATGGGCTAAAATATTTTTTTCTGAAACATTAAAATTTTCAATATTTCGTTTGTGTGAAACATCTTCTTTGCCTAAAATTACCGTTTCAGAATTAAATCAATTCAGAAGTGAAAAGATTATTTGAAGACTTAAAATATAATAGTCCTATCAAGGATTTATTTAGCAAAATTGTTGCTTTAAATAAATAGTATCTAATAATATATATTATTACAATTATATGATCAATTTAATTATCATATAATGAAAGAAAATTGATTGATTGATTTATTTATTTAATTTGCTTTTCAAATTACTGTTTAATTGCAAAAAAATTAGCTAGACAAATAAAAATAAATTTAGCATCTTCACTAAAATTTATTAGTGTTTTGTTTTTTAGCAAGAATTTACAATTGTATGGTTAAATATGGATATCAGAAAGATGGTATGAACTTTTTTTTTTTTTTTTTTTTTATTTAAATTTAATTCATTCGTCCAACTGCTTAGAAGGCAGATAATTAAATCAATTTTAAATAAACGTCAATATAACTCAAAAAAAATTAATAATAATAAATAAATAAAAAATTTTTATAATGATCGATTTTGAGCATTTTCTATTTAGAATTATTTATTAAAATTTTTAAATTCTTCAAAAAATTTTATCAAAAATAAAAATAAAATATCTGAGCTAGTAATTCTTATTTCATATCAATAGCAAATTGATAAGTTATCACAAATTTGCATATTGTTTGCTTATATGTATTAAATTTGCATATTTCATCTTTCCATATTTCTCACTTATATGCGTTAAAATTTACATATTTTTTTTTTCTTTGCAAAAAAAAAAAAGATTGAATGATTGTATTAAATGAAAAGTAATAGTTGTGAGAATAGTTGAAATTTTAATGAATTATAGCGTGAAGTTATTTCGTTGCACATTGGACAAGCTGGAGTGCAAATTGGTAGTGCATGTTGGGAGCTATTTTGCTTGGAGCATGGTATCAATCCGAGCGGTTGTCTGAATTTGCAATCGGATCAGTCGGGAAAACGTGACATCTCATCGTTGACAACTTTTTTCTCCGAATCTGCTGATGGGCATTATGTGCCCCGTACTTTACTGGCTGATTTAGAGCCAACTGTTGTCGGTAATTGAAAGTTTAGAATTTTAATTTTAGTAAAATTAAAATTTTTTTTCTAATTATTTAAATAATTTAATTAAGAATGAATATATTGATTAAGTAATATTGATTTAGCAGATATAATGATTTTCTTAAATCTGTTAATATTATAGATGTAGTTCGTACGGGAAAATATAAGGATTTATTTCATCCGTTGCAAATGGTAACTGGTCGTGAGGATGCAGCAAATAATTATGCTCGTGGGCATTATTCAATTGGCAAAGATATGATTGATAAAGTTATGGATCGTATTCGACGTTTGGCTGAGAATTGTGATGGATTGCAGGGTTATTGCTTTTTTATTTTATCAAAAAAAAAATCTTAACCTTATCAAATATATATATAATTTTTTTTTGATTTTAAAAAATTTTCATTTCCGTTTGCTAAATCAAATTTAGCAGATATAATGATAAATAGACTTTAGAATGAATATTTGTGATAGTCGATAGGATAAAAATGAATAATAATTGTAAGAACGGTTGAAATGTCTTATTTTGTTTTTTTTCTCTTTTTCAGGATTCCTCCTGTTCCATTCATTTGGTGGTGGTACCGGTTCAGGTTTTACATCTCTACTAATGGAACACTTAACAATTGATTATGGTAAAAAAAGCAAGCTGGAATTTTCGATCTATCCAGCACCGCAAATTTCGACATCTGTAGTGGAGCCGTATAATTCCGTCCTTACAACTCATGCTACCCTTGAGCATGCTAATTGTTCATTCATTATGGACAATGAAGCAATTTATGACTTATGTCATCGTAATTTGGACGTTGATCGACCATCTTATCCAAATCTAAATCGTCTCATTGCTCAAGTTTGCTCATCTATAAATATTAAATAGCTTATGACATTTTGAAATATATTATTAACTGATAATTAAAAGTCTTTTATAGTCAAAATCAATTATTATAAAAAATATGAAATGGAAAAAAACCAAACAAAAATTATGATATATTTTATGAGAAATGTAATGGTAGGGATGAAAATGATAATGATAAGTATCAGTAGTTTACTTTATCTTATCAATAGATATGAACATGCCTAAATGTATAAAAAAATTTTTTTAAATTTTAAAGTTAATCATTAACAAAAAATGAAACTAAAATCAATAGCTATTTTGATCATTTAACTTCAGTCAGTTTTTTTCTTTTTTTCCAGGTTGTTTCGTCGACTACGGCTTCACTGCGCTTTGAAGGTGCGCTAAACGTAGATCTGATGGAATTTCAAACAAATTTGGTGCCATATCCACGTATTCATTTCCCATTGGTGACATATGCTCCGATAGTTTCCGTCAAGAAAGCTCGTCATGAGACTCTTTCGGTGATGGATATTACCAGAGATTGTTTTGAAATTCCCAATCAAATGGTGAAAGTGAGCTGCTATAAATTTTAATCCTTTTGTTTCAATTCTGAATTATTATTTTTCTTTATTTTTACATTAAAATAATCTTCTTGTTTTTCAGATCATTTCATTTCAAGTATTTCAGCGTAAATAATCATCCGATTTATTTTAATTTAATTTGCTTCACCTAACTTTTGTTTTGTTTCTTGTCATATAAAAGTAAATTATTTGTTAGTGTGATCCGACAAAGGGTAAATATATGTCAATTTGCCTTCTATACCGTGGTAATGTGACACCAAACGATGTCAATGAAGCTATTAGTGCTATCCGTCATCGCAGACAGATTAATTTTGTAGAGTGGTGCCCAACTGGATTCAAGGTTCAAATTGCTATTTTAAAAATAATTCATGAAATCATCAAAGCTATTACGAATAATTTGATTGTTGAAGTGAAGACATCTTTTCATGTTATAAAGATTTTTTTGTTCCTCAGAAAAATTTTAAGTAAAATTAAACTTTTTAGATTGGAGTTAACCATGAGCCCAACACACATTCCTTGATGTATTCCAAAATAGTTAAAAATTAGCAAAGGTAACTAAAATTTTTTTAAAGAAAAAGGTAACTGAAAAAAAGCAAAAGATCTTCCCTCAAAATTTTACCAACTTAAATTTAAACAACAATCAGCATGTTCCTACTTCTTAAAAAAAATCTTAAAAAAATAAAAATGCAGATATTTCAACAATCAAAAACTTTGCTAAAATATACATCAATCTTCTTTATTCATCGCTCTCTTTCCTAACAACATTGAACGCTAACGTGTTCAAACTATTAATTCACGTCAACGTTACTATTCCACGTCAGCACTTACTACTCTATATCGGTGTTATTTAATTCACGTTAGCATTACCAGCTATCCTGTAATCATTTTTTTTTAATTTATTTCTGATTACGAATGCCTTTTTGAGAATTTCTCATAGTCATATATAAAAACTATCACTGCAAATTTCAAAAATTGAACGATTTAAAAAAAAAATTCCCCCTGAATTGCAACTCAAAGAAAACATCACTCTTATACTTAATGAATTTTTTTAATGATTCCGACAAACTCGCATGATTCAAAACGCTCACAATCTTTTAGTAATTTTTTTATTTTTTTGAGAAGATACGTCAAATGTATCGTCGTATTTGATTACAAAAAGAATTCTTTTATTCTGCCTGCGACAATAATGCAGGTAAATGAAAAATTTTGATAAATCTATACCAAAAATAGGCATAAGAACATTTTATCTTAGTAGCATTTCTTTTTTTATTTGATGATAACTCATAAATGAACACGCAAGCACATGTTCAGATATAAACAAATATAAATTATAATTTTACCACATTACATATTACAGCCATCTATCATATCACACCGTATCACACCAGCAGTTTAATAAACAATTATGAACCATGGAAACCCATTGAAAAACTTCTTGTATCCTAAATAATTGGTCAGTTTTTCTATTTCTACAATTAAGTCATAATTGAGTGTTGTCAAAATGATACTAAAAGATGAAGACAGTTTTTGAACTCTACCAAATGAATATTGTAAAATCTAAAAAATTAACAAGAATATCATAGCAAATGTAAGGTTAGGTTATAAGTTACAAAAGGCATACAAATATGTTATTTTCAAACGATACTAAACAAAAGTATTGTTATTTCCGAATGATACTAAACAAAAATATCACCTGAGAAATTTACGACTTTCACCAAATATGGAAACTAAATTCTGCAGGGTTCCATACTTTACATCCATACCTTCAATAATTCCTGAATCTAAAATAGAAATGTGATTAAAATGATTTGGTACAAATGCAAGATCGAACTGCTCTTCACACTACTAGGTTTCGGATTTAAAAATTTGAGCTAAATCAAAAGTTTTAAGTAATTAAATCAATTAAAATGCTTGAACATTTCTATTNTTCAATAATTCCTGAATCTAAAATAGAAATGTGATTAAAATGATTTGGTACAAATGCAAGATCGAACTGCTCTTCACACTACTAGGTTTCGGATTTAAAAATTTGAGCTAAATCAAAAGTTTTAAGTAATTAAATCAATTAAAATGCTTGAACATTTCTATTTTATACCATACAACCGTAAATTTCATACCTGTTCGACGGTTTTAATTGAAAGTTGAGAGTATTTGTTACTTGGATCAATTATTTTATTGTAAAATATTCTATAAGCTGCTACCATAGTTTCGATTGTCTGCTCTCGTATCGTACCCCTGAATTTTAATTAATTTTAATATCTTAGACATAACATGCATAAACTACAAGATTAGTTATAGAATGGCAGACCATTAAGTTTTTTCGGATAGATTGAAACATTACATGAATGAACGGATGATAGAGTGAAATCATTAGACCAAACGGTGAACATTTAAATATACCTTATCTAGCTGATGATATTTTCACACATTGATCTAACTTATATTTATCAGGATTTGTCAGAAAAGTGTCAAATGAAAGCAATGTGCTCGATGGTTCCATCTCAGTGATTTCAGAAAGCGCTTTCTGAAAGTATTTTGGGAAAGCAAATAGTTTAGGAATACAATGTTTCATTTAGTTAACGAGAAATGTTTAAAATACAAGTATTTCAAAAGCATTTGTAATCAAAGGTTTGAAAACTAATTAAGGACTAACTAAACGATAAAAATCATATCACATTATTCTGTTAGAGTCTCGGACAGCAATATTAGCAAAAATTGATTTAGACTAGTATATTAAGGCAGATACACCAATAATTGTAGCTATTTCATTTTAAACTGCAGAAAAGAAAAAACTAGAATGATTAGATGATTGCAAAAAACAATTCAAAACAAATGCAATGATACCTGGCTTGGCTGATGAACTGAGGCTTTGCGATACAGTTCAATTGTGTTATAATCAAGGTAACTTGTTCACTAACAAGAACAACAATGTTTGCGTCAATCTTTAAAAATGAACGAAAACTTTGGAAGAATTATTGATGAAATTTATTTCAGCATCTAATTTTCAGCTAATAATGCTCCGAAAGAAAAATAAACTGGGCAAGAATCTATTATAAATATATATGACCTACAACAATCTCAAAAGATGAAAAGATCAAGTTTCATCCGATTTGTCCCCTTTCCTCCCTGTCTGCTAGTCTCCACTATAACAATTATTTGTTTTCCTTTTTACCGGCTAGAAACCTGTCAGATCATATGTCCCAAAAAATCAAAAAAAATATCACACCTGAGCTTTAATCATTTCAAGGCGCGAATCCGTGAACTGATAAAGTATGATAGCAGAATTTACAGCGGAAAGATAATTAAGGTACAAACTGTAACATCAACAGGTGAATGAAGTTGTGTTGCTGATAATTGAACCGCTTGATTTAGCAGATCAAGAACCGCTGTAAAGATCTAAAAAAAAGAAAAAAAAGATAACTTGACAGATTAAAAGGCTTACTAATGGTATGTCAACTTCTGTTCACATCAACATTACAATCATATTTTCCCATGAAAACAAATTAAAATGTTACATCTTTTACATCTTAACTCGTTTTCGACTTCCAAAAAACTCATCCAAGTTGTAACAAAAAAAGTTCCTATTTAATCTACTATAAAATATAGCAACAGCGTCGTACTTAGAATAGCAAATCTATTACTTAAGGTAGCTCGTAATCAGATGAAGCTACTTACCTTTTCAAAATTTTCTTTTTTATCAGCCACAGCAGTAACAGCACCATATGTGATTCCAAAACATCTTTAAGCAATACAGGAAGCAAATCGTAATCAGGAGTACCCAACTTAACAAAAAATTTCACTATCATAGCACAATCAAAAAAAAAAAAACGCACTAATCTTTTGAATTCCATTCACTTCAGTTTTAGCATCAGTTTTAATTCTGATGTTGCTTATTCTTATCAAAAGAACAAATACACTCAGTATTCCAAAAATTTCTGAGTGTTAACAAGTAACTATTCATCTTTAAAACTAATCAATCAAAATCGAATACATCTACTTATTCAAAATTCCACTTTTTTTGGCTTTCTTATAGTGAAATTATCCAACATATAAAGATATTAATCCAACTTTCCCAACAAGTTTCTGAACTAAGGAATATAATCCGCTGAAAAACAAGTTTAATGTCAATTCCCTGAGCTCTTTAAATGTCTGAATTAACATCGAATCTGAGCTCAAAGATCTGGAAAAAAATTCAGATTTCAGTCGGGTTTTGATTTCAATTGAGGACAGAAGAGGTGACTCAAACAAACGGTCATCTAAACAGAAAGAAAAAATTAGTCATAAAAACGACTTTTTCCCCTTTTATTCCGTCGCATCCTGTTTCTTTTTTATATACTTCACTGATTATGCTGCAAATAATTTAGCCGCAAAACCTTTAATTCAAAACACCTAGAAAAAGAAAAAAAAGCAAACGTATTCAAGATGAAACGGACTACCAACAAATGTGATAATAAAGTCAAGAAAATTCAAAAATATTTCCGACATTGTTTCCAAATAAAAACTGAAAAGACATGACAATCGATAAAGCACAGTACAATTCGTTTCAGTTGTTAGAGCTTATTCGACACGAACCTGGTTATGAACACTTGAATTTTTTTAATTTAATATAAAGAATATTAAGTTCAGGTAACCAATAAAAAAATTTCTATATTCAGACAAAAAGCAAAACATGTGATTGAAAAAATTCATTTTATGTACTTCAAACGGACGACAAAGTGCTTCGGAAATTTGGCTCTGTATACCGATGCTGTTCTCTTTTAAAACTGAGAGTTTTTAAACTTTTAAATAATAGATTTTTAGATTTCACACAAACAGTTCAATAGATATGTCTTTTGCGCTTGATAAAACAATAAAATACAGTTACAGAACTAAAAAATGCATTGTTGTTCCTACCTAATATCACTGCAAGGGACATAATAGTCACATTTTTTGGATGTCAAATTTTCCATATCTTTTTGTAAATCATCGTTACTTTTATTTTATTTTTTTGTTCGTACAGAAAAATTCTAAATTAAATCTTTGCAAGAAAAAACAAATATCATCCGAATTACATAATTTCAGCAATGCTTGCAAAAGTTCTCTTCCGGTAGCCATTGCCTATGAATTCATGCAAGCATATCACCGATATATCTGACTTACCAAAAATCGAAAATCATAGTTTACCGAAATATGACGAAATGAAAAATATTAATTAACTAATTGGTTAACTAGAAAAGAAAATTTCTCATTGAAAAAAAATAAAATTTGTAAAAAATTGCCTTACGCAATAAAGAGAATATAAAATCGAACAACCTACCTCAGTGGGTCACGAGACAACAACTCAATTGTCTTAGGTATACCACCACCACCCGCAGGAGAAAATAATGAAGTTTCAACAATGGAAGTTACAGTTGAATAAAACATATGTTGAATAAAATTCAAATCTAATGAATGACCTGTCAGCAACTTTATAATATCAGTTAGTTATATTGGATAAGAAAGTAATTTCTAGAAATTTAGGAGAAAATTTTGCTAATTTGAAGAAACTGATCGCTCAGAGAATATAAATATCTAAACAAAAATTGAAAATTTGTATGGAATAGGTTTTTCTGAAACAAGCTAAATTTCACTGATCTGTAAGATTCAATCACGCAACCATTTCTTTAATTTAGAAATAAACGGTAAAAAATGTTTGCTGACAAGCACTCTACTGCTATCATAGATAGCATAGGGATTCTATTGCGCCTTAACTTACAGAAAAAAAAAGGAATATATCCCAAAAACGTAACGAACCTCGTCGTTTCAGTACGTCGATATATACTCGTACTACATAATTCCTTCGAGCAGTAATGTAGCATCTAAGGCATACTTGAAAAGCACTTCACGGTCTTGAAGCGATGCAGTTGACTGTACCAAAAATCCTTTTAGTTCCAAAAATTCCACATTAAGCAATCGACATCCTCCTAAATACTGGTAAGCTGAAGATGATAAGGTATATCATTTAACAACCAAGAGAGTAGGAAATAAATCCATCTTAAAGTGTTAATAAATGATGATGATGATGACTGATTCTTTGTAAATCAAATTTTATGAAAATTTAACCCTGATACTTCATCGATTTTAAATGAAATTTGAACAGATGCAAACTTAAACTACTAAAAGACAACTATATATCTTCAAAAGTTCATTTTATAAAGTAAAAATATGAAGCTTAAAAGGTTTTCATAAAACATTGTTTGTAACAAATCAATGTTTTTATATTTTTGAAATGCTTGAGATTTTTGTGAAGTATATTTCACTTATCTTAAATACCTTCTACTTTAATTCCCGAGACTTTTTTGTAATCTTACAAAAAATTCATTCAAATTACGTTGCCAAAAACAATACATGTTGATGAAGAATCACGGTTAGATTTTAATTAAAATTAAAATGAAGAGGAAAGCATACGCTGAACTGGATGGTAAAGCATTTCATACGTTTCTTCCAATTTATTTGCCATTTCTTCCATTTCTGAGCTAAAAACTGCCAATTATTACGACCTTTTATTGATTAATATCAATTCGATCTTTCCATAGTGATTATTTTTTATCCTCAGAAAATGCTGAAAGAGTAATGATAAAATCATTTAAAGAAACTACGGAGCAAGATGTTCTCCAGAAGATCGAAGAAATTGTTTACAGTCATCGTGGATCTGCTTTACATGTTGTAATACCGCAAAAAATTTTGCATTAACAGTGCCATCTGTAAAGGGAAAAGTTCTGTTTTCAAATGTAGATATTTAAGCTAAAATTTTAGTAAATTCCTAAATATTTCACATAATGAAAGAAATAGAAGCAAAACGACTTAAAGGAATCGCTATAATTATCGAGATATCGCAACATTATAAGAATAATTATTATGCAAACGTAAGAAAAACTGACCAACTTCAGAACCTTTCAAAGCGGTTTCTTCTTCAGGTGTTAATGAATAACGACTCAAGAAATCATCAATTGCTATCTGTTTTCTCCCAAGTGTTCATCTACAAAAACCTAAATTATCATTGCAAATATTAGCTTATAAATAACACATTACAAGATTTATGATAAGACTATGTTATTGCCATTTAAAATATTGTTGCCTTACATCGTCAAATGAAAAATAATTTTTGCACTACAAGAAGAGATATTAGCAACAAAATATTATATTAACATAGCTCTCAAAAATTAAAAAATAAAGAAAAAACAGAAAGCAGAAAATAAAAAAAATTTTTCTTTTGCCTGATACATTAAGTCATCGATCCTTCATTACATAGCATCATCGAGTAGTGGCTAAATCGACTAAATTGACGATTGATCATGATCAAAGTTAAATTCATTCACAGACTAAATCTATGATAACCTTTTGGTTAACTAATAACCTCCACTTTTTGAATATATGAAATATTTCTGAATTAGACTTGTTATTAAATTTATTGAAGAAATTACTTTTCATTCTGTAGTGCAGCAGTTCTAGCTAATAAATCTTGCGTTTTTGCTTTATTCGATTGTATTTTATTTGCCATATCCTGACATATACTGTTCAACTGCATGACTTTGGCCACAAAATCTTGCACTAGATCACTTACCTCTATTTTGTTTTTATTACTCAAAAAAAAAAAGACATACAAAGCATGTCAGTCATTGCCAACAGAAAGCCTTGGAATACACAGAAAAACAAAATTTCAAACAAATACCAATCTAAACGCTTTCAAGTACTCTCGATTTGCTTTAACTTTTCGTTCCTGTAACTCGTACATCAATGCTCCTTCTATATGAATACCAATTTTATTCACCATTGGTGCAACGTAATCCATCGCTTTTAAAAAATCCTGCAAAAAAAAAGTTACGAACTAAAATAAATAAACCAGTATGCATGATGAGATAACATTGGATAAAATGAAGTTATGGCATGAAATATAAAGTTAAAGTTGAAAGTATAAGCAAAATATGAATCTATATTAACACCCGAAAATCGTATAGCCCATAGCCATTCTCGTCATCATTCTCCGATATTTTCTTGCTGGAACAATCCTGAAACATTTGATAGAATCCTTTTTATCAGTTTTGAACTTTTCTCAGAATGCAAACCATATCATCCTTTATGTGAGACCTTTTTTCAAAAATCACAAATATTATACTTTACATTTTTTTTTTAATTTTACAGTTTTACATCATTCATTACATATGTTGCACGATATCATGGATACGTAAAACATAACACGGAAAATAAAAAAAATAATATAAAAACATCAGAGGTAATATGCCCCATCGTCCAAAAATGATTTTTCTTAGCGATTCAGAATGAATCACCCAGCAAACCTACTTTGTTAAAACTTAACTTTTCCTCAATGTTTAGTGACAAACGTACATTTATGTACACATATGTGACGCTTCGAATGACGAAATGATGCTTCAACTTATGCTGATATGTTGGAAAAAATATGTAAAATTTAGCAAGAATACAAAAAAGGTCATTCAATAAAAACATCCAATAACATGTCAAAGGTCAAACGTTGAAGAACTACAGAACTGGATGTTTTAATGTATGGTACTTTCTTTGCAAATAGATATATTTAGTGTCATCTAAAGTCCAATTGTATTATACTATCCACGAATGATTTGCATCCTTCCATGAGAAATTAAATTTTAATATTTTTCGAGTAAAAGGAAAACTTCACCGATATTTGACGTTAAAAATTGACGAACAAATATTTAACAAAAAGTAAGTAAGGAAACAAACATAACAATGTCCGTGCGTGGAATGATTTAAGCATATATCATTTTGCAAATGTTTATATAACATGCAGAACATAACATTTCAGAATGTCTCATGAAAGAATCAATTATCAAGTGAGAGTGTTAAATTGGGACAACATATCAATTAACAATCATAAGTTGTCGAGCACTTGGTGCTTATCAAATGTTCGTAAAACGAACCAATCGTTCGAAAATATAATTATAAAACAGAGCTAGAACTATTTGATTTTAGTAGAAAGCTCATTAAAACTTCGAGAAAAAACTTTTTTTTTGAAATTCTGAACGTTAATTCTAAAAAGTTAGATGCAATATAAAATCGAACAAAAGAAAACAAAATGAAAAGGTTATAAAATATATTTCATGAATTTACACTTATGGTGAGTTTCTCACCGTTTAGAAGATTTACCAAAATTCCAAACCTATACCTTTTGTCCATTCATGAAAAAAAAAATAAATGAAAAGTTAGATTGAAGCATTTGCACTTCGACATATTTTTAAAAAAGTGCGAAAAAAACAATCGAGAACACAATAAAAGGTAATAACTAGTTTTTAAGAATGTGGAGTAGAATCCAGACAATTATTTGATGTAAAAAGATTTTTGTCATGTAAACCATTGCTACTAGTGTTTACTTGTACATCTTCTAATGCGATTGACCTGAAAACAAAAAAAAATATAGTCACCGACGTACTATTGTTTCTTTTTGCATTCATGAAAATGTTGAAATTTAATCAAGTTTCTCGCTTAAAATATCATTCTAATCCACAATTTCTATGAAAAAAATATCAGCTTTGAAAGGTGAAAGATAGCATCGCATGACACATTCATCAGAAATTACGATCTTCTTTCAACCATTTATCTTCAACGTTAAAGAATGCGAAAACCGTCAACTACTTCGGTGATGGAAGAAGTACAACCCGGAAGTACATTGTTGGTTTTCGATGCACTAGAAGAGCACTGAGGTGCAAACCAATTCATTTGAGTTTACTTTACCCATGAGCTAGACAAGTGATAACGGAAGCATCTTTTTAGTGGCTTTGAGATTATAGAAAATATTCTCTCTATCATCCTTCAACACCGTTCTTTTTTATATCAGGTATATGGTGAGGATTTTTGAAATTAGTTTCAAAAATGAATGTATCGTCCCCAAGAGGGTAGCTGCAGTAAATGCATAAATAGATATTAATAAATTATTCCAATTTTTTCGCACCGATAATGATTTGTATAATAAATTCGAAGTTATATCGATTCTTCACTGAAAAAAAAATATATATATATATACATATATTTAAGAAACAAAAAGGAAATGTACATTTTCTTGGCAGGAAAAGAAGCTTGTGAATNTATATCAGGTATATGGTGAGGATTTTTGAAATTAGTTTCAAAAATGAATGTATCGTCCCCAAGAGGGTAGCTGCAGTAAATGCATAAATAGATATTAATAAATTATTCCAATTTTTTCGCACCGATAATGATTTGTATAATAAATTCGAAGTTATATCGATTCTTCACTGAAAAAAAAATATATATATATATACATATATTTAAGAAACAAAAAGGAAATGTACATTTTCTTGGCAGGAAAAGAAGCTTGTGAATGACTCAAATAAAACGAATTGTTCGACGAAATGGTAGACCCTGAGGAATGAGAATTTTCCGATGCAGTTGGTGACGGTGGTCCTTCGTCAAGTGAAACGGTACGAGATGCGGTTGGCGAATTACTTTGCCGAAATAACGATGCTTTTGCTTCACGTTCCACTAGAAAAACATTTCGACGTGTCTCGATTTCACCAATTCTAGAATGCAAAAAAACTTCATCACATAAGAACCATAATTAAATACAGATTATATAAATCAAGGATAATTAAGCTACAATTCATTTTAAATATCGTTACACCATTACAAGTGCTTTGAAAAGATAATGATTTTGATAAAATAATGATCATTCAACTATCGTAATAATTTTCAAAAGCACACCTATCATAAATGAGGCCATCGACGCGAAGTACTTTTTTGAAGTAATCAATATTTTCTTTATTATCAAGATCATCACCCCA
>SSBO01000072.1:0-16599 GCA_005281725.1 Wuchereria bancrofti | reverse complement strand
TTACTTTTTAATGTTTCTTTTGATATGCGCCGCTCACCAGATCTTATATATTTAAGCCGTTGCTTTAATATTAATTGAAGCCAATCGTCGACAAATTCATTCCTTCAACTTTATCTTAATCGAATATATCCATACCCTGTAAATTTTTAAGCACTGAAAAAAAGTTTTGCAAAAAAAAAGCAAATATTGAATAAAATCAAAAAATCCTAGCAAAATCAAAAAAGTAAAAGACCTTCCCATCTAAATATCGTAAACTGATGTACTTAAAGCCATGTGAAAATCCCAAAAACAAGTAATGAGTAAATTATCCCAGCAACTGGTGATAACATGGGCCAATTAGTAACATCTTCCTTGAACAGTTTCGAGGGAAAATCTCGAAGAAATTCATCTTCCTATCGTCCTGTAAATCTTGTAAAATCGAGAATGCCGCATCACACAATCCTAGCTAATTGGGAAAAGGTGAAACATTTTCTCAATCCAAATACTGCATATTGAAGAATTAAATAATCATCACATATATCGTGTAATTTTTATCTGAATTAAATGGATATAAATTAGGAGATGTACTTTCAATCCATGTACTTTTTGTGGTGTATTTAACCTGCAAGAAGCCAACCAGTCTGCATTTGTTTTATTGATAATGAATGATATGACCACACAATCACACAGATAGAAGAAGTTACATAGGTATCCAGTTAGAAAACAAGAGAGACAATTTCTAAGTAAAACAATATTCGCCATGTGATGTCTCAAATGCTTTAGCGTTCAAGATTTGAAAATTGGAAAGTGATAAAATATTTCTAATATTACTGAGTTTTAATGCACAGAAATACACAATAATGAATAAATGTAGCAAAAGATATCCTTCTAAATTAGCAATGTGAAAAAGGAAATCAAAGCGCAAGAGGCCTGCTTGGGAATATTAAGGCTCAAATTATCGTTTTTAAGACAAACCAGTTTTAAAATATTAAAAAGATATACAGGTTAGGAGACAATTCTCAAATGTAATATCAATAGCAGCACAGTGCGGCAAAATACGCAATTACGTCCATCAATTACCAGGGATTTTTATTTCTCGTGTAATTTTAACCAAGAATCTTTCTGCTACATGAAATATTGAAAAAGTTCCGATATTTACAAATATATGAAGATTTGGAGTGTTGAAATTTTAATGCATTTTGCTAAAATTAGTATAAATTGTTGCATGAAATTATGAATTTCGACTCTGAAAGGCATGTAGTCATTTCGTGATGTTTACCGTTGAATCATTCTGCTTTTTAACGGCTGTACAACCGTATTCACTACTATCCTGAAGAGTATTGTTATCCAGAGCTTTAAAAATGGCAACAAATTCTTTCGTTTTGATTTAAAAACATTCGACTGAACAGACTTAATATAATCCAAAGAATTTTTCCATTTTAGTAACCACTTCACAACAGATATATACGAAAGTGTTTTTAAAGAACCTTAAATCATCAACGTCTCATTCGCACTTTTCAGCTTTTTCTTTTCTTACCAAAACTCGAAAAGCAAAAAGGAAATAGAGTTAAAATCCTTCTAAAACATAAGCAAATTTACTTCAGGTGTTTCAACAATCTCGTCAAGGTAGCAATTTAATATCTCTTTGAGAGCTTTTGGTGAGAGGACGGTAAACGGTGTTTCCAAAATCGAATCACACGGCTATAAATAATTGTAAATTAGTTAAGGGTAAAATTAATATTTTGATTAATGACTACAATCTTAAAACTGGGCAAAATAACCATCGCCTAGCCGAAGGAGAAAATTAATCACTACCCAGTGTGGAAATTTACCCTTATCCGGTACTGACTCAGCCTTCGTGGCATTTCACTTTCATTGGTTTTGTTAATCAAATCACTTGCATCCGGAATTTCAACTGGTTCTGGAAGTGCTACCTGCTTTCTACGGATTGGCGTTTCACCTTAATTATAACTTTTGCTTCTAAAGAATCATATGAAATTAGCAAAGTGCAGCAGAGATTTTCATTTGATTATTAGGCGATGTTTCGGTCAGTAATATAAAAAGTGAAATTCTATCTGAGTTTCCGTGACATTACACGACATCAGAAAGCAATTGATACTAGTATACAGAAACATAGCATTAAACTGTTTCTTTTTCTTTTTTTGAATATTTTTTGAATACTTCAGTAAAAAATTCCATGAAAATGAAAATAATGCGAGGTAAAACCCACCACTGTTGGATGGACAAATAATATTCCTTTTAATGAATTGTTCTGTTCGAGAATGCTCTTCGTGTACTTCTTGAAGCAGTGATGATGATGCCACCCCACTCAATTCCATCTAAATTTACGAACAAAACATCAACAAAATCATAAAAGAAAAAACGGATAAAAATCTTTTTGCGTCTGAGAAAAACTGCAACAGAAGATTAAAACAAAAGAAATTCATTATCTAACGCATGGCAACATTTGTATTTGAGTTTGCCATTTCATTTATACATGCAGACACCACGTCGCCCTGCTTTTGCAAATTTTTACATAGCGCTTCCATTGTTCTGTGTGTCTACAATAGTCACTTACAATATCAACTTATAAAAGAAATTTTCAACCCAAACATAACCAAATATATAAATAATCCAAATAATATAACATAACCCAAATAACAAAGTAGTAAAAGACACTAAATGATAAAACGAAAATTTGATTTTAACTTACATTATCAACATGTTCTCTTTGGAAAGTGATTTTGTTTGAAAAATCATGTTTGAATGATTCCCAGGACATTTTGTTGGGACATGTTTCGTCGACAGTAGCTTTCACATATACATACTGCCTTTCAAAAGCAGGTTGTTGTTTTCAAAAGCAAAAGTTTGTTGTTTTCAAAAGTTGTTGTTTTTTTTTTCAAAAGCAGATTGTGTTCGGCCCTCAACGATTTCAACTTCTCGCTTATTTCTTCCATTTCCTCTCTCACTCCTAATGCATCAGTGACCTAACATAAAACATCCATTGGATTTTAAATAATAATAGTAGAGAGATGGGGATCTATCAAAGATTAAAAATTATAGTGAAATGATTATAAATGATAACATATCCTTTATATTAACAAGTTTAGTTATTCCTTCTATATTTTCTCTAATTCAGTTTAAGAATTAGAGAAAATACGCATTTTTCATTTTTAAGAAGTATTACATATAACTGAAATTAAATCATAAGGTGATTCCATATACCAAACAAAAAGATGCCATTCTCATATACATCAAAACGATCTTAATATTTTTTAACTACACATCTTGGAAATAAGTTCCAAAACTTAGACTTCATGATAACTCTGTGCACCATTAATGAACGCGCATACTTCCCTCAAAAAACTGACAGCTGAGTTGTTGGTGCCATTCTGAATAGAAACATGATTTTCAAAAGAATTAAAAAGTAAAGGGAATAGATAAAATATATCCTAGAAAATACATGACTTTTTGTATCATATTCAATCGATCTTGTTCCTTTAGTTATAAAAATTTCTTTAAAGTATGCTTAGAAACTTCAGTCTCTTTTTGAATCTCTTATACTTCCGAATATATTAAATTATCAAAATTACCTCATAGCCAGTAAAAAACGCCTTTAACTGAAAGAAGTAAATCTATATAGTTTCGAAATGCGTGCAGTCTTTTTCTAATTCACTTTCGTTTGTTCTGAATTTACTTCTAAATGTTTCAATATTCTGTCGCATAACTGTCCAAATTGGAACAAACTCCATTACCTCGCATTTGATGTGTGATGTGAACATCAACTGAGGGACTGTATGAAAAGCGTTGCTGTATATTAAATTATTAATGCTGGTTCACAAATAAAAGTTTTATAAAAATTGAAGATTTGAATTTTTCCTCTAAAGGATAAAAAAGTACCAAACCACACATAACCGTGAAATTCAGGTCAGTTAATAATATTGTACGAAACAGTAGTCATTTGGTATGATTCAATTTAAATTTGTAAAGGAAGGGATTTCCTTATGCACAAATATGTACAAATATAAAAAAATTTCGGTTTAAAATCTGGTTAAAATTGAAGCCTCGTGTTTCAAAATGTTTCACTCTTCAGCAGTTAGTACTTGCACGAAACACTGCTTAATGTATGCTTAATTCGATTTCAAAACAACAAATAAAAAATAAACAAACTCCTCACCGCAATAATCTTACTTGAAACAAACCAAAAAAGTGCTGCACCAAAAATAAATCAAACATCTATCCTGGAATATGTTCATCCTTCTATAGCATAATTTCGAGAATGATTAACCCAACGAGTTAAGAAGCTAATCACTTAGAGACACCCCCGCGATCTATTCCTAGCAGTAGCACCACCACATTATCATGTACATATTGGAAAATTGTATCCGAATTGGCTGGAACTCGTATCCGAATTATCCCGCCAAAGTTTCTATCATGGCTACAATGAAACTTTGAATAACATGGGATAAAAGCATGGCAGAGAACTGTATTGGGATTTGGGAGGTACCAGTGATCCGTCCGCGGTGTATCTCCTGTATATCGCTTTATCGTAGAGTAGCATTGTCTTTGAAATTACCAGTATTTTCTCTCCAGTCATTCTTCAATCACCAGCTTGTTTCCCACTACAATTATGAATATGAGAGGGCCTTTTCCCTTAATTCGCTTTACTTTGTTTTATGTGTTTGCTCATTTCAAGAAGTTAATTTGCTTGCAAACTAATGAAAAAAAAAACATAAAACATAAAAAAATATAAGAAAAAAAAACATAATTAATGGATGATTAGATTAATAACTGATTTTCGAGATACAAAAGGA
The DNA here is from genome assembly GCA_005281725.1 of Wuchereria bancrofti. NCBI lineage: Eukaryota > Metazoa > Nematoda > Chromadorea > Rhabditida > Onchocercidae > Wuchereria > Wuchereria bancrofti. The sequence goes on along the minus strand of SSBO01000072.1, from coordinate 11,806 downwards.
ATGTTGCTGATTATATTTAGATATATGTATTTGTGTATTTATGCGCCTTTGTTCTCCTCTACAATTAGGTCATATAATTAACACTTGTAGTATAAGCAGATTTTATTCATAAGACATCGTAGAGTAGCACTGCCTTTTTTTAAACATAGTTTTACATATGGTCATGAGCTGAAGGGAGGCAATATGTGAAATATAACGTAATATTAGTCTATTTTAATGGATAATAACATACCAGTACGTGTACAATTATTGCTATAACTTTTGGATATATGCTTATTTGCATGTAGCGAATATTGTGAATACAACACGGTATAGCTAGTGTACATTTCTAGGTGTCATGCTTCCTCTACAACTAGGTCATATAATTATTAATTGATTATGGCAGATTTTGATGTATTATGCGGTATTAAAGATGAGGTGGAAAAATACTAAGCGGGAAATACTCGGGACAAGAACGGAAATCATCAAATCATCACAACTCCACCCGAAGAATGCAGTTATGACGATGTTGCTACATGGCTTAATGAATAGGGTTTTGAGAAATATGCTAATATCATCGCTTACAGACATAAGGTATTTTTCATTTTGCTGCACGACTAATTATTGTTTAGTGAATAAGTAATGAATTAACGTTTGACTTGTCAGTGGTGAATATTCAAATAAGTTCTGCATTTATTTTTCTCATCTGTTATTGTTTGAAAAAGAAGCTGTCTTCGTGAATCTCTTCAAGTTTCGTTCCTCATGTCATTTCAGATTGATGCTCGTACATTATTTACGCTAACAAAAGTCGATTTACGCGAGAAACCATTAAAATTGGATTGCCTTGGTGATATTAAGCGCAGGGAACTGCGCTTAAATCTTCTATTTCTTCAAGAATGGTCGAAAACAGAAAGGCTAAGAATTGATCAAGTAAATTTTTGAGCTTGTGCACTGGGTTGTGCTAAAATCATTATTTACTTCTGAATTTATATTTACCATTGCAGTTGAAGCAATCAAAACTCTTTTTTAAACTTAAAAAATGTATTATTCTTGTTTAGTTTCGACCATTCTTGAAGAAATAGAAGATTCAAAGTAAGACGAAATCTTTTACCTTATTTTTTGATGATATTTATGTGTTTTAATATCAAATGCTTTTATGAATAGAAATTGTCTCATTTCGTTTAGTAACTGAGGGAACCGTTGAGCAGCATATTTCATTTTTGCTTTTTCTTAGCTTTGGGAAAAGGAAATGAGAAAACAGAAAGAAAAAGAAAGAAATCAGTATGTGTGATATAAAAAAGTACTTGATTTTTTTAAGTTCTTGAACACTTCTTATTGGCATTATAAATTCATTAATATATTTCTTTAATTTATAACTACTGAGCAAACACTGTATATCAAGCCACTAAAGTCCAAGTATTTTTACATCAGTATAACAGGAAGCAGGTTAGGTGAGGGTAATAAAAATTGCAAGTTAGGCTTTCTTCGGAAATGGAGTATTTTGTTATTCATTAATGAATTGTTGTAATGGAACTGTTACGGATAGATTGGAGATTAGTGATTCTTTAATAATTTTCCAATATATTTGGATGAAGGTTGATCAAGTTTTCGTTTATGTAGAATATGGTTATTATGATATCACTGCCTACTGAATTCGGGCTAGTGACTCTTCTACAATATTGTTCTTTTGTAGAAGAGTCACTGCTGTGTTACACTATATTAGATGTTGTTATAAATGCTGCTATACTTTAGCTATATTTTCGATGACTTTAAAAAAGTCATCGATTTTTTTCTAGATGAATTTTTTTGTAAAGTCGCATTGTCTACAAATCTTTTTAAGATTCATTTGTAAGCAAAAGTGTAATTTTGTCAAATTTAAAACAGGTAAATTGCTTTGATATCTCCTTTAATTTGATGTTTCCTTTAATGTTTTGTAGATTACGTGCACTTTTTTGAATAATTTAGTAAAATTCCTGCTACAACTCTGGCCAAAAATTCAATTTAAAATATTCGCGCATAAAAATATGAAGCGCCTTACCTGTACATCTGCAATTATCATCTTTTCATTTATTTGTGAAGTTTATTCTATTCTATTCGATTTAGGCGATTTTCGAGGCTTTTCAAAGCTATTTTTTTGTCTAATTGTGAAATAAAATTTTTTAAATCAATATAACTTGTTTCTTAGCTTTATGAAGAGCCCAAAGATTTCAACTGTCAGACTTTCGTATTGTTCGTTTCTAGAACAGCTCAGTTAGTAAGAGGACTGGAAGGGTATTCTGAAGTAAAATTCAATGACAGCAAAGCTACTTTTTCAGTTTTTACTGATTAATCTTAACATTGCATAACAGTTATTAAAAGAATTTCTGAGAACTTTTCATCGAGTTATTACTGTTAGTTACTAATCTTAGGCAATGGTATGAAACAATGAAGGACCGAACAGTCCGGCAAATGAAAGATGGAATAAGATCTTTTATTTCTGAGACTAGAGATTGCAGTTTTGATCTCCCGAAGTCCTTTTTTAATAATATTTAATAGCTGTCTAGAAGTTTGAGGTGTGTGGGTTGTTTGTTTTAAAATAAAATACAATTTTTCCTTATATTTATTGTATTTTTTATCGCTAAGTGAAGCGGTTTAGTGTAACTTTGTGCTTTTATCTTTATCAGACAGTTGCAATAGAAATTATATACGTTGGAAAAAAGAATGTCTGCGTCAACTGTTCAGATATTCGAAGAACGGATGGATCCGGATTTGCGCAATCGGAAGATACTTCATGGTTATATGCCATTAGCAGATGCGAAAACAGTACTCACAAAGGAAGGTGATTACTTACTTCGACTAATGGATTATAAAGGTAAAATTGTTTTTCATTGTTGCTCAAAATTTTACTGCTAGTTTCATTAAAATCGGGAAATTTATTAACGTATTAATTATTGGTAAAGATAATTTCAATTTCGAACTTAAAGAATCCTCAAACTTTGGAAACTTTAAATGATGCAACTGAATAGAATAAAATATGGAATTTGTAGCTGTACATTGAATTTCAAGTAATGAAAAAGAATTTTAGGTCAGCTCGTTTGTGTCCTCTCTGCTTACCACAATGGTGAAGTAATAACGGTATGTATTAATCGCATGAATAAAATGTATTTCTTCAATGATGACCATAAGGTTCGTTTTGTGCGCTTATTTCTTCCCCTTTTCTTTAGAAAATGGTAATTAAAATTGAAGTTTTAATTTGCATTTTGGAAATAAATTTAATGGTAGACACTAAGAACCTTTCACGTCTGAATAAGTACAGCTAGCGATTATATACCTGTCATAGGTCCGATAACAATAAATAGTTATTCAGGATCATAGTATAGGTTCACTACTAGACTGGCATCAAAATACGAAGACGCCGGTAACACGGAAACGAATTGTTTTGAAGAATCCGATTTTTTTTGCATCTTGGAATTTGATGCCATCTTGTATTATACGGTTGCTCGGAGATATTTCTGAATGCTACCGGATGAGAGTTAGTTCTTCGAATTTCTTTACTGGCCGTCATACTAATCTGAACAAATACTAACACTTGTTTTTTCTCGTTCTTTTTCTTTCAGACTTATGGAGTGCTTGTTTGTATTGAAAAAGAAAAAATTCAAGCCGCAGCGATGCTGCTTACAAGCAAGCAGTTAGTAATAGAAAGTAGGAAGCAATTCTTGGTTGAAGCTCGCGTTCTGAAAGAATTATCACATCCGAATATTTTACAGTTTTATGGTGTTATTATTACAGCTCTTCCGCTTACAATGATTGTTGGACTTTGTCAAAGTAAGAAAATTTCGTTTTTAATTATCGTCGGTTATAAATCGTTATCTATAAATCGTAACCTATGACATATAGCCTAAACCTGTAACTTACAACCTATATTTTATATTTTACAGTTGCAAATTTTTTGAAGATTGAAATAAGACTACTTCAAACCCACACCTATTATTGCTTATTCCCTAACCCTTAACCTATATCTTACAACCTATGATTTACAACCTCTAATTTATTATTTAATACTTATGACGTGTACGTGTAACCTATAACCTATAGTTTCTCAAATATTTTATAATTGTAGAAATTTTCTTCTGAAAATTGCATAACTTGTAACCTACAACCTATAACTCTGAAAATTACAAAAAATATTGAATAGACAAAGATTGGGATTCAGGTATTCAAGATAAGTTAAGAATGCAAATTGGAAATGAATTTCGCTCTGAAATACAAATTGAAAATTTAGTGAAATTGCTAACGCTTCTACAAGAAAAAGAAGCTCGAAAAGACCAGAAAGCACGCTATGCGGCTGAAGCAGCCGCTGCACTGAAATATCTCACTGAGAAAGGATATGTCCATAAGTGATTAGATTTTTCTTCCGAAATCCCGAGATTTATTGATGACATATTGACGTCCATCCCATAAAAGTAATGTATTTTAGCTGATTCACTCACTTTTTTACGGATTTCTCAATGTACGCTTTTCAAGTCAATGAGAAAAATTTTTATTATAAAATTCCAAAATAAAATAGAGGAANTCTTTTTCTTTCAGACTTATGGAGTGCTTGTTTGTATTGAAAAAGAAAAAATTCAAGCCGCAGCGATGCTGCTTACAAGCAAGCAGTTAGTAATAGAAAGTAGGAAGCAATTCTTGGTTGAAGCTCGCGTTCTGAAAGAATTATCACATCCGAATATTTTACAGTTTTATGGTGTTATTATTACAGCTCTTCCGCTTACAATGATTGTTGGACTTTGTCAAAGTAAGAAAATTTCGTTTTTAATTATCGTCGGTTATAAATCGTTATCTATAAATCGTAACCTATGACATATAGCCTAAACCTGTAACTTACAACCTATATTTTATATTTTACAGTTGCAAATTTTTTGAAGATTGAAATAAGACTACTTCAAACCCACACCTATTATTGCTTATTCCCTAACCCTTAACCTATATCTTACAACCTATGATTTACAACCTCTAATTTATTATTTAATACTTATGACGTGTACGTGTAACCTATAACCTATAGTTTCTCAAATATTTTATAATTGTAGAAATTTTCTTCTGAAAATTGCATAACTTGTAACCTACAACCTATAACTCTGAAAATTACAAAAAATATTGAATAGACAAAGATTGGGATTCAGGTATTCAAGATAAGTTAAGAATGCAAATTGGAAATGAATTTCGCTCTGAAATACAAATTGAAAATTTAGTGAAATTGCTAACGCTTCTACAAGAAAAAGAAGCTCGAAAAGACCAGAAAGCACGCTATGCGGCTGAAGCAGCCGCTGCACTGAAATATCTCACTGAGAAAGGATATGTCCATAAGTGATTAGATTTTTCTTCCGAAATCCCGAGATTTATTGATGACATATTGACGTCCATCCCATAAAAGTAATGTATTTTAGCTGATTCACTCACTTTTTTACGGATTTCTCAATGTACGCTTTTCAAGTCAATGAGAAAAATTTTTATTATAAAATTCCAAAATAAAATAGAGGAATAGCAAAAACTTTCTCAGTGAATGTGAAAAGCGATAAGCTAGGACAACTGATAAAATTTTCATTGACTGTATTAATTTCGAAAATTTCCCGAAATTATAATTCAGAGATGTAAAAGCAGAGAATTGTCTGATCGACAGAAATATGAAGTTGAAATTAGCTAATTTTTGCTATGCTGGATCAGACCGGTGTCCACCATTTATTCATAAGAAACCTTTGGAGAGTATTTCTGCAGGATGGTTGGCTCCAGAAACTATGCTGAGACATGACTTCTCTAAGGAGACCGATGTCTGGGCTTTTGGCGTTCTTGTAAGTTTCTCCACCAGTGACGCCTTTAGCGTTCTTGCAAATTTCTCTATCAATAATGCTAAAAATAAGTTTCTTAGTCATAAAACAAAAAGCCTTGATCATGTATTGCTTGGACGAAGTGTTATTACAGTAGTACTTCAAATTCTGTCATTTCAAAGAGATTACTTACAGATAGTACAGATATTCTTTTTTCGGTTTTTATCGTTTCATTTCCACAAAATTTGAGATGTGGGAAATTTATGAAGATGGCGATATACCTTATCGAAATCTATCAAATTTGGAAATCCGGTCGTTTGTCATCCATAGTCAAAGACGCTTGGAACTCCCAAAGGNGGTTGCTCGGAGATATTTCTGAATGCTACCGGATGAGAGTTAGTTCTTCGAATTTCTTTACTGGCCGTCATACTAATCTGAACAAATACTAACACTTGTTTTTTCTCGTTCTTTTTCTTTCAGACTTATGGAGTGCTTGTTTGTATTGAAAAAGAAAAAATTCAAGCCGCAGCGATGCTGCTTACAAGCAAGCAGTTAGTAATAGAAAGTAGGAAGCAATTCTTGGTTGAAGCTCGCGTTCTGAAAGAATTATCACATCCGAATATTTTACAGTTTTATGGTGTTATTATTACAGCTCTTCCGCTTACAATGATTGTTGGACTTTGTCAAAGTAAGAAAATTTCGTTTTTAATTATCGTCGGTTATAAATCGTTATCTATAAATCGTAACCTATGACATATAGCCTAAACCTGTAACTTACAACCTATATTTTATATTTTACAGTTGCAAATTTTTTGAAGATTGAAATAAGACTACTTCAAACCCACACCTATTATTGCTTATTCCCTAACCCTTAACCTATATCTTACAACCTATGATTTACAACCTCTAATTTATTATTTAATACTTATGACGTGTACGTGTAACCTATAACCTATAGTTTCTCAAATATTTTATAATTGTAGAAATTTTCTTCTGAAAATTGCATAACTTGTAACCTACAACCTATAACTCTGAAAATTACAAAAAATATTGAATAGACAAAGATTGGGATTCAGGTATTCAAGATAAGTTAAGAATGCAAATTGGAAATGAATTTCGCTCTGAAATACAAATTGAAAATTTAGTGAAATTGCTAACGCTTCTACAAGAAAAAGAAGCTCGAAAAGACCAGAAAGCACGCTATGCGGCTGAAGCAGCCGCTGCACTGAAATATCTCACTGAGAAAGGATATGTCCATAAGTGATTAGATTTTTCTTCCGAAATCCCGAGATTTATTGATGACATATTGACGTCCATCCCATAAAAGTAATGTATTTTAGCTGATTCACTCACTTTTTTACGGATTTCTCAATGTACGCTTTTCAAGTCAATGAGAAAAATTTTTATTATAAAATTCCAAAATAAAATAGAGGAATAGCAAAAACTTTCTCAGTGAATGTGAAAAGCGATAAGCTAGGACAACTGATAAAATTTTCATTGACTGTATTAATTTCGAAAATTTCCCGAAATTATAATTCAGAGATGTAAAAGCAGAGAATTGTCTGATCGACAGAAATATGAAGTTGAAATTAGCTAATTTTTGCTATGCTGGATCAGACCGGTGTCCACCATTTATTCATAAGAAACCTTTGGAGAGTATTTCTGCAGGATGGTTGGCTCCAGAAACTATGCTGAGACATGACTTCTCTAAGGAGACCGATGTCTGGGCTTTTGGCGTTCTTGTAAGTTTCTCCACCAGTGACGCCTTTAGCGTTCTTGCAAATTTCTCTATCAATAATGCTAAAAATAAGTTTCTTAGTCATAAAACAAAAAGCCTTGATCATGTATTGCTTGGACGAAGTGTTATTACAGTAGTACTTCAAATTCTGTCATTTCAAAGAGATTACTTACAGATAGTACAGATATTCTTTTTTCGGTTTTTATCGTTTCATTTCCACAAAATTTGAGATGTGGGAAATTTATGAAGATGGCGATATACCTTATCGAAATCTATCAAATTTGGAAATCCGGTCGTTTGTCATCCATAGTCAAAGACGCTTGGAACTCCCAAAGGTTACTTTCTTATACCAGGACCATTTCACATTCCTTACTCGCACAATTTCTTCAACAAACTGTATGCATACCATTACGCAAAGAACGATATATCTTAAAGTATTGGAATACATTTTCAATAACACGTTATCATTTAACATATCATAAAAGTGGCATGTCTCAGTAGCACGTTATCAACTAACATATCAGTACAAATCACTGTATATCAAACATATTTGTGCTAGTGCGCATAATGCAATGAATTCCCCAAATGAAAGTAATTAGATAATTTTTAGAAAGCACCGATGAAGGTGAAAAAATTAATGACACGTTGCTGGGAAGAAGATCCGTCTCGACGACCAACATTTCAAGAACTTGAGTCTACACTGGGTGGTATCGGAAAGGATGAGCATTAAAACCGAATTTAATACTTCTGACCGCACTTTTTCCGCACACAAATCACTAATGCGCTTGTCCTTAACCAATAAAGTCGGCATTAAACAAAACGACCAGAAAATGTGCTAGAACCAGACTATCCCAATAATAAACCGAACACACTTAGCTCGATTTAGTGAGCACCAAAGATAAAAACAGACAAGAACTTTCCCCACTGCACCCAAAAACAAAGTCTAATGACGTACTGACTTTGTGTCAAAGGAGGAAGACAATTTTATCAACTTATTCAAAGTTTTCAATTGCAATCCCGGGCCCAATTCAAAAAAATTTACAGCATGAAGGAACCCCATCCGAAAGTTTGACATTGACCTCAAGCAAAAAACACCAACGACAACTCGGTCCTCCTTGATATGAACGAAGACCGCCTCGAAACGAAGACCCCGCTACAACGCACAAATAAGTATTCTCACACGGGACGCCAATTAAATACTACGGATCTTCTAAAGCCCTGTCCCACAGTTATGTAATCAATAACTTCGAGTAATTCCACTGTTTTACAACTATGCACTGATGACATGGAATAACTTTCTCCACTCATCACCGGAATTTTCCAGAAATTTCGCTTCATATCTACTACATCATTTGTAAGAGTGCGTACTAAAACCAAACACTATTTCTTGACCAAAATTCAGAAATTCGGCACAATTTACATATGTCGAAATAATCTATGAGTTGCAAACACTGTAAAGTTTTTTTATTTACAAATCCATAGAAAAGGGGAATCACGTCCACTTCGAAAACCAAAAGAAACCCGATAATTTTTTACCAGTAAATAGAATTGGCGGACAGTACATGCTTTACTTTTCCAAAAAGCAGTATCTATTTTCCCGTGAGAAAAATGTGAAAATTAATCCTCAAAAAGAGAAAGACAATTTCACCAACTTATTCAAAGTTTTCGGATTTCACAATTGCAATCCCTGCCCGCAGTCTTAATGAGGACGTCAATGATTCTCCAATTCAAAAAAATTTACAGCAAGTATGAATCAGTATCCACCACGAAGGCGAAGAACTAGGTGCAGCGTCGACTCCTTCTGAATATTGTAATCGGACAATGTACGACCGTCCTCCAGCTGCTTGCCCGCAAAGATCAGTCGCTGCTGATCTGGTGGAATGCCTTCCTTGTCCTGGATTTTTGCTTTGACGTTTTCGATAGTATCAGAAGCCTCCACTTCNTACTCGCACAATTTCTTCAACAAACTGTATGCATACCATTACGCAAAGAACGATATATCTTAAAGTATTGGAATACATTTTCAATAACACGTTATCATTTAACATATCATAAAAGTGGCATGTCTCAGTAGCACGTTATCAACTAACATATCAGTACAAATCACTGTATATCAAACATATTTGTGCTAGTGCGCATAATGCAATGAATTCCCCAAATGAAAGTAATTAGATAATTTTTAGAAAGCACCGATGAAGGTGAAAAAATTAATGACACGTTGCTGGGAAGAAGATCCGTCTCGACGACCAACATTTCAAGAACTTGAGTCTACACTGGGTGGTATCGGAAAGGATGAGCATTAAAACCGAATTTAATACTTCTGACCGCACTTTTTCCGCACACAAATCACTAATGCGCTTGTCCTTAACCAATAAAGTCGGCATTAAACAAAACGACCAGAAAATGTGCTAGAACCAGACTATCCCAATAATAAACCGAACACACTTAGCTCGATTTAGTGAGCACCAAAGATAAAAACAGACAAGAACTTTCCCCACTGCACCCAAAAACAAAGTCTAATGACGTACTGACTTTGTGTCAAAGGAGGAAGACAATTTTATCAACTTATTCAAAGTTTTCAATTGCAATCCCGGGCCCAATTCAAAAAAATTTACAGCATGAAGGAACCCCATCCGAAAGTTTGACATTGACCTCAAGCAAAAAACACCAACGACAACTCGGTCCTCCTTGATATGAACGAAGACCGCCTCGAAACGAAGACCCCGCTACAACGCACAAATAAGTATTCTCACACGGGACGCCAATTAAATACTACGGATCTTCTAAAGCCCTGTCCCACAGTTATGTAATCAATAACTTCGAGTAATTCCACTGTTTTACAACTATGCACTGATGACATGGAATAACTTTCTCCACTCATCACCGGAATTTTCCAGAAATTTCGCTTCATATCTACTACATCATTTGTAAGAGTGCGTACTAAAACCAAACACTATTTCTTGACCAAAATTCAGAAATTCGGCACAATTTACATATGTCGAAATAATCTATGAGTTGCAAACACTGTAAAGTTTTTTTATTTACAAATCCATAGAAAAGGGGAATCACGTCCACTTCGAAAACCAAAAGAAACCCGATAATTTTTTACCAGTAAATAGAATTGGCGGACAGTACATGCTTTACTTTTCCAAAAAGCAGTATCTATTTTCCCGTGAGAAAAATGTGAAAATTAATCCTCAAAAAGAGAAAGACAATTTCACCAACTTATTCAAAGTTTTCGGATTTCACAATTGCAATCCCTGCCCGCAGTCTTAATGAGGACGTCAATGATTCTCCAATTCAAAAAAATTTACAGCAAGTATGAATCAGTATCCACCACGAAGGCGAAGAACTAGGTGCAGCGTCGACTCCTTCTGAATATTGTAATCGGACAATGTACGACCGTCCTCCAGCTGCTTGCCCGCAAAGATCAGTCGCTGCTGATCTGGTGGAATGCCTTCCTTGTCCTGGATTTTTGCTTTGACGTTTTCGATAGTATCAGAAGCCTCCACTTCGAGTGTTATGGTTTTACCCGTCAAAGTCTTTACAAAAATTTGCATTCCTCCACGCAGTCTAAGCACCAAATGCAAAGTAGATTCCTTCTGGATGTTATAATCAGAAAGTGTGCGACCATCTTCCAGTTGTTTCCCTGAAAAAAAATTTAAATCAAAGAAGCAAGGATTCCAATTCGAAATCAAAATCCCTGAACATTACTTGACGTAATGCAGACTAATCTAGCATTACAATGTTAGTGCAGACAAGTCTGTGAAACGCTGCTGAGCAGAAGGAATGCTCTCTTCACCATGGATATCGCTTTTTAATTTAGAATCTATCCGATGCTTCTAACCCCGGCGTTACAGTTTTGCTAGTTTAACGAAAATCTGTATTTCACCACGAACATACAATATCAAGTGCAGTGTCGATTCCTCTGGATGTTATTAGAATATGCATTCATCTTCTAGATGATTTGAAACCATATCCACTAATGATATCAGTAAACAGCACATCCCATTTCAAACTTCTTATTCATTGAAGAAAAATCAAGTAAACGCTTACCAGCAAAAATAAGGCGCTGCTGATCCGGAGGGATCCCTTCTTTATCCTGAATCTTGGCCTTTACATTTTCGATTGTGTCAGAAGCCTCAACTTCTAAGGTGATCGTCTTGCCCGTCAATGTTTTTACAAAAATTTGCATGCCACCTCGGAGGCGAAGTACAAGGTGGAGTGTAGACTCCTTTTGGATATTATAGTCAGACAAGGTACGACCATCTTCCAATTGTTTACC
>SSBO01000071.1:0-16895 GCA_005281725.1 Wuchereria bancrofti | reverse complement strand
ACGTTACCGTCTTTCCAGAACCTTTCCATTGTCGCGTTGCAGTACCATTGCTATCATGAACATTGCTATCAGTACTGTTTCTACTGATATCATTACTATCATCAGTGTATTCGTATTCTTCAGCGTAACTACAGCGACAACATCCCTCTCCACCACTTGCCGCATTTTCAGTTTTTCCTGTGAACTAAAGCCCAAAATTCATTATTACTGCTACTCGAGCGTCCATTCAAAAAACATACCTCAAAAATGCAAGTGTTTGTACATATGTCGTAATATAGATACTGCGCTAATGATTTATGGCTTGAAATCACCGATATGGGCAATATATTTTCACCAATACTGGATTTCATAAAACACCCGCATTTGAAAAATGTTTTTGACAACCGCTGATTGTTATTTAAGATCCCCACTATCTAAGCGTTAAAATTTCATGAAAACAGCATTTTCTATGAAGAAGAGACGACCACAAAGGCAAATCGGAGAATCTTATTATGCAGTTCATTTTTTGAATTATAAGTGAAACTGATGCAGACCTACAGAAACCCTTCCATTATTATTCATCTTCGTAGAATTTAATTTGGAAGGATCCGACAACCCACCACTACCACGTCGTCCTTCCAAAATCTCCAAAATAGTTTGCAAATAGTGCAATTCAAGGAAAGTTCATGAAAAGGGACCTACAAGTGTGTACAGTGTGATTAAGCGATGTTTTTCAATTATATAATCATGTGTATGGGCATTCTTTTCATTATACTGGAATAAAAGCATGTTTTGAATTATACAAAATACCACCTATAGCATTCGCTTACGTCCTGTTATTTCAACTGACTTCAACCATTACAAAGATAGAAATTACTATGCTGGTACGCTTAAATTACAAATTAAAGTGGGTGGAAAAATACAAAGCTGAACGGCTTAGCACATAACAAGGACTAACTTTCCTCGCACTCTATAATCACCGGCAGAGTTACTTCAGCAATAATCACAAACAAATAATTATGTGGTTCATAACAAAGTGCCTCATACCATCATCGACGTCAGACATATAAGAAAGAATCATAAAAACAAGAATTGTGTAAAAATCTGCGAACATTATTGAGCAGAACAATTCCGCATGGTAATTTTGTAAAGTTTTCACTTGAAAATTTGAGAGAAATATATGAGGAACTACGCTGTAATCAATTGGAATCCAAAATCCATTGCAAAACTAAGCCAACACAAATTATAAGGAAAAAAGTTATAGTAACTTTTGTCCTTATAATTTCATTACCAGGTAATAATACAAAAATGTTTTGACAGGGAGGACTATTTCTTACAGAGATAGTGAAAAATACGCAACTGAAAATAAAAAATGCAATTTTTTTGGTTCCCACCATTGTAAGTAGATCAAAAAAAAAAAGTCTGATAAGTTACCAATCTGCTACAATTAAAACGTGCAGTGCAAATTCAGTAAAATGCATTATGTTCAGTTAGCATGTAATAAAAATCATGAAGCGATTCCAACATCTTTTAAATACAAAGAACTAATTTTCCTCAATAATAAAAATTTAAATTTTCCACTGTTAATTTATTAGAAAATTAAAATTTCATTCCAAAGGATTCCATAAAATCAATAAAATAAAAATATAAGTAAGAAACCCTAAATATTATCTTGAAAGACAAAAATGAGATAAAAAAACATATGTCGAAAAACAACAAAAAATATGTCTGAGATTTCACCGATTTCAAAGAGGAAAAATGGACCTTACATACTAAATAAGGTCAAATACATGTGTTGTTCCTTGACTGTTCGCAGCCACAACAATATTCGAATTCTAAAATATTATTCAATAAGTTATTGTATCGAAATATAAACTTCAGCTTCAAAATCAATCGATGAATTTCGACTCAAATACTTTTATAATTTGATAACAAATACCTTTTTCCAACTAACAGCAGACACAAAATCAGAAGAAGAATCAGTTGCCAGAAGCGCCGAACGAGTATTATCTGCACGACCGAAATCATAGCACATTAACGGATCGCATAAACCCTTATGATATAGATAGAGATGATTATTTTCCGATCCTGCAGTAGCTTTTTCATAGCTAATTCATAGAGTCTGTTCTCTTCCAAATTTATTTAAAAAATTANATAAAAACAAGAATTGTGTAAAAATCTGCGAACATTATTGAGCAGAACAATTCCGCATGGTAATTTTGTAAAGTTTTCACTTGAAAATTTGAGAGAAATATATGAGGAACTACGCTGTAATCAATTGGAATCCAAAATCCATTGCAAAACTAAGCCAACACAAATTATAAGGAAAAAAGTTATAGTAACTTTTGTCCTTATAATTTCATTACCAGGTAATAATACAAAAATGTTTTGACAGGGAGGACTATTTCTTACAGAGATAGTGAAAAATACGCAACTGAAAATAAAAAATGCAATTTTTTTGGTTCCCACCATTGTAAGTAGATCAAAAAAAAAAAGTCTGATAAGTTACCAATCTGCTACAATTAAAACGTGCAGTGCAAATTCAGTAAAATGCATTATGTTCAGTTAGCATGTAATAAAAATCATGAAGCGATTCCAACATCTTTTAAATACAAAGAACTAATTTTCCTCAATAATAAAAATTTAAATTTTCCACTGTTAATTTATTAGAAAATTAAAATTTCATTCCAAAGGATTCCATAAAATCAATAAAATAAAAATATAAGTAAGAAACCCTAAATATTATCTTGAAAGACAAAAATGAGATAAAAAAACATATGTCGAAAAACAACAAAAAATATGTCTGAGATTTCACCGATTTCAAAGAGGAAAAATGGACCTTACATACTAAATAAGGTCAAATACATGTGTTGTTCCTTGACTGTTCGCAGCCACAACAATATTCGAATTCTAAAATATTATTCAATAAGTTATTGTATCGAAATATAAACTTCAGCTTCAAAATCAATCGATGAATTTCGACTCAAATACTTTTATAATTTGATAACAAATACCTTTTTCCAACTAACAGCAGACACAAAATCAGAAGAAGAATCAGTTGCCAGAAGCGCCGAACGAGTATTATCTGCACGACCGAAATCATAGCACATTAACGGATCGCATAAACCCTTATGATATAGATAGAGATGATTATTTTCCGATCCTGCAGTAGCTTTTTCATAGCTAATTCATAGAGTCTGTTCTCTTCCAAATTTATTTAAAAAATTAGCACTTCAAATCTTATTTAATATAAAAACAACTTACCACATACGATATGATTACCATCGGTTGCCAAACCCACAAAATTTCTTTCATTTTGATGACCTTTCATAGTGCGTATACATTTCCCGCTAACTACATCCCATAATCGGAGATTACTATCGGTAGACCTGTATTTTAACACATACAAAAAACGGGACTTCATATTTCTTTCAAAAAAAAATTTATCAGACTTCTGATAAGTTTTTTTTTTGAAGATTTTTAAACTTTCATGAAGATTTTTAAACTAAAATCAAGGCATAAATGAAATGCAAAAATACTTTATGGATACAATTTCTTCGAATATAATTACTGATATGATAGAAAAAATCAAAATAAATAAGTGAGACAAAAGCTAACGCTGAAACGACTTCATTTTCGGTACAATACTTGACGTAAGACACTGCCTTTCGATGGCCACGAAAAACATTGATCGGTTCTACCGGTCTTCGGATATCGTACAAGTGAATGCAATGATCTATGAAATTCAATTTTATATAAATTACATAGTCTGTAGTAATAGAACTAATACCTATACTGTTACAAAACCAATATAGAACATATCTTCAAACATTGCGAAACAATTGCTCAAATGCTGTGTTCATAATCCCATTAATTTGCGGCTTTAAAATTTTGAATTTGAATGCTTTAAAAAAAAGCTATTACCAGCAGAACCAAAAACAAGATAATTTCGCTGCGTTGGACTGAAACAGACGCAACATACATTGACTTTAGCGTCAATTGTTGCCACAGAACGATCCACACCAATTGACCAAAGTTTCACCTATTATGTTGATAAAATCTGATTGATATTTGAAAGAATATTGGGATTTCAAGCTTAGCAAGATACTTACAATGAGCTTTTTACTTTTACTGCTTAAGAAAACAGTAACCGTATAGATCACCAGATGACTATTACAGAGGCGTAAAAATATTCAGAGAATTTCAATTCAAATATTCATAAGACTATCAAAACTCACTCGTGCATCATCAGATCCAGAAGCCATTAAATGAGGATCAACACTGTTGAAGACCACGGTCCAACATCGCTTCTCGTGTTCATAAAAAGCAATATTTCCAGATAATTTTATAACGAATTAGAATAAAATTTATCTCTCATAAGCTTTCCAATGTAGATATATGACCGAAGTGGATAAAGCTACAATCCACATAAAAAATGGTGACATTCTACAATTTGACTTCGTTTTCAAATTTCGCCAATTATATAAGACATGAAATATACTACAGAAGGCAGACCTGATAACGTCTAATTGATTTTGCAAGTGAGGTATCCCAAAGTTGTACTGTTCCATCATAATCACTGCTTGCAAGAGTGTTTTTACAATAGGGATTCCATGACACATTACTGGAAACAAATTATTATTCTTAAATTTCCTCAAGCAAGACCAAGGAACAATGATGACAAAGTGCAGAGAAGCTGAAAAAATCTAAACACCTGATTTTGGACGTACACTGAAGCTGAGTAACAGGATAATGCAAAGTATCTGTGTTTTCGATAACTGATTGGAATTCATACACTTTTATACGTTTAGCAACTCCCGCCAGGATAAAAAATTCACTATCCTTGTCGAACTCAATGCTGAAGAAATTTTTTTTAGCAATACGTTCATTATAACCATTTGCAATAACATAAACGGTTCTCATGTTGCAGTAATAATACTACTCCCTTCGAAACACTTTGAGAAGTATTGATGCTTTTTAGAAATTATTCATGCTGTTTTACCACCGTAGTTTTTGCATTGAACTTCATTTAAAAAAGAACTCTTTTTATAGTACCATTATCTCGCTCAGGCGTTGAAAGGTATTGAATTAGTTAAAATCAGATTAGGCAAGAATGCTAACAACACAAATGAAAAATGCATTACCTTGAAACAATAGATAATGCAGCTGTTGCATCGGCAACATTATAATTTAAGGATGCTAAACGCCGGAAACTGCCATATTGCGACATACCGTGTAATACTCGCGAAAAGTCATCAAGAGTGTCGCAACATGGACCCAATGAATCGTCCGTAATACTCCTAGATTCTGCAAGAAAAAAAAATGTTAGTATATTAAATGTACGAAACCTACTTCTTTAAAGCTGAACTGAATGGATGAAAAGGGAGAGTCAGAGTTACTGAGTCTAGGGGTAAGAAGTAAATGGAAATATCTGAAAGAATTAAAGACGATTATATAATATGGGAAGTTGTATTAGTAGAAATCTGCATTAGGAAAAGTTGTATTGCTAAAGAAAGTATTGTATTAATAAAAATCTTTGGAATAATCAAGAGAAAAAAACAACGGTTGGTTAAATGATGTTACGGAAATGCTCCTTTCATGATGAAGCATAAAAGAATAAAATGTTCGCATTCAATCCCAGTTTCCATGAAATTTCTAGATACCATCTTAAAAGATATCATTTGCTACAATACAAGCATTAAACTAATCAAGGATTGTAAATCTAAGTTTGGACTGTGCTGAAATTTAATTTCACGGCCGTCACTATCATTCTGCTTTGTATATATAGTGGATATGTTTAAAATAAATATAAAAACAGCATCGCGTCAAGCTAGCCCAAGACTATTTATGGACAATGCATATATATAGATTTTGTTAAGAGAAGCGATCCGAATAACTCGAATCAGCGAGTAATGAGGATGAGCCACCGTTTCTCTATTTTTCCAAAAGGAACAAAATTTGCATGTAAAAAAAAAGCTAAAACTAACCTGTGTTATTTAAACGCCTACTAAAGTAAGCTTGTTCTAAACCGGCCATATGTTGCTGAAGACGACTGCGATACTTTCCTATTTCATCAGTATCACCATCACCATCATCAAATCTCATTTTTTTCAAAACTGATGCAGATTGTATTATTTGTGAACCACTGGCATCTGGTACCATTCGTTGTGAATGTGTGCCAACGCTATTGCTCGAATCGTCTTTCATCATCGCCTACATAATAAACAATAATTGGGACATATATACAGAAATCAAGCAGTGAATTACATATGTAGAAACCATATATATAGAAAACCAAATACTGAATTGCTAAACAATCATTCTATTCTAATTCAAAAACATGAGTTCAGGTCAAACTAGAAGACTCAATCCGGAATATGGGATTGCATTACCTAAATGATGCCTTTTAAGCGCTTTTTCAGTTCAAGAAAGCTAATAATAAAAGTGCCAAACAAAACTACTACAGAGATTAGTGGCTAACGAGATGGAAAACAAAAACTTGCTAAGTGATAAACAAAACAAACTGCAGGAATTGAAAGTTTATCTAAGAGACCTTTAGCTGTGCTTGAAACTATTCATCCACAACTGCGGTCTCACCTAAATATTTCAAAACATTTTCCCTTGAGGTCTGGATGGAGGCAATAATCTCAAATGACACGGAGGACAGGCAAATTGGGTTTTTCAAAATTCAACGTGAAAACCCAACCAATCAATATCTACTGCACCATATGAGTGGATGTGAATAGACAGCTCAAAAAAATTCTGTTTTGCAACTTGTTTGAGTTTTGTCAGGTACAGTACTTCTCACGGATAAAACAATGAGTTGCATTAAAGAAATTTACAGGAAAATCATGCAAGGAAATGATAGACTGAAATAATAAGAATAAAGTCAAATATATATCAGTAACAATAAATTACATAAAAATAGTATTGATGCACGAGGTTTTATAGAAAAAGTGATTTAATAATCCCAGTAAATCACTACAAATAAAAAATACAACTAAACTACCGAATTGAAAATGAGAGATAAGCCAAACTACTTTTGGCAAACAATTTGTGCCAAAAGTAGCTCAAGAGCGCTAATTCTTTTAATTCCTGAACGTTTTAATTGTCATTGGAAATGACCTCAACCTGACATTAAAGTTACCATGGTAATTACAACATCAAGAACCATATCCTTTAGGTAGTGGGCCGTAAACCAAATAAATTCCATCAATGAGCTCTTAAAAATGAATTAACTCAAGAACAAAAAAAAAAGCAAAAAAAAGCAAAGAACCGCTTAAAATGATTTTCCCGTTCTAATATAAATTATTGTTGAACAGATGCTGTCACCTGAATGGAAGCTTTATCATTTCGTAAAATGGATAGCTCATTCTGAAGCTGCTTAAGTTTCTCTTCTCGTTGTGCAATCATTTCATCAATAAACTCGTTTAGGAGCAAGTTTTTTCTCCGAATGACATTATTACTGATCTGTTCACGTCGCTTTTTCAAAAGATCCATAAAATGATCCAGAAAACCAGTATCTGCATTCAAAGCCAAATCAACCAATTTATCGCTTGTTAACTCCAAGCCCTCATTTTTACCCTGAACAACGAAAAAGTGTAAAGTACGGTAAACAAATATAAACAAAAAATCTAAACAGCTCTGAATCAAACATATTCTTTGCAAATGAAAAAACAAATGCCCACAGAAAACTTACACTGGCGGCTGCAAGACTGCGCGCCGTGTTCATGTTGCGTCGAATTGCATCCACAATGCTAGCTGCCGTAAAATTAGGAAAAACAATGGGACTTGATCTTGGATCCAAACCTCGACTACACATAGGACATCGTAAAGAACGCTCCAAATGTGCACTGATACATTCGCGGCTGTAACAAACACGCCATCTAATTCATCTCGAAAAACATATTAAATGGATACTGCTTAGAAATGAAGCGCTTCTGTCAAAATTTTGTAAAGAAAAATAACAATTATGCTGTTTCTCTTAAAGGAAATAAAATCATTGTAGAGTTTAATATCTTTGCCGAAAGCTTTCCTTCCCTATATTCTAGTACAGATAATTATCGTTGGATCTGAGAAGTACCACTATACAAAAATCAATGAAATATACCAGAATGAATGACCACATAATGTTGAGTACGGTTCACGGAAAAGTTGGAAGCAAATCGGACTGAAACAGAAATACGGTACATTCACATATTTACACTATACAAAAATACTTCACATGTTTACACTATACAAAAGATAAGTAGTCGTTTCAAAGAGCTTTAGTTTACTCGTGAAATGAAAATACAGCAAATATTAGCTGTTGTATGAATTTAATCGGAAGTATGCAAACAGGCGAGGAATAAAAGTTTTTAATGTAGGGGTTCAAGATTTTCATTCTAACAGAAAAATAGTTCATGTTGCTGGAAAATTAGCCTAAAGAGAACTGATTTTTCCCTTAGTTAAATAAAAATAGAAAAGTGGAAGCAAAAAGGTAAGAAAGTATGATAAACGCACCAATCATAGAGACTTTTGAGGGAGACGGTAGGCAAGTGTTTATAAGTTGTGGTAGAGAACGTGGACAACTCAGATAACAAGGAAGATGAGGAGCAATGTTCAAGCCGATCATTAACATTCCGGCTCGGATTCTCTACTGTTTCGTCCTCGGAAATCGACTGAGCCACTGGACGTTTACGGATGTATCCATCCGCTGACATCACGACAACATGCCACTCGATGGCACCTGTACGAATCACCCAACCTGTACGAATCACCCAACCTGTACGAATCACCCACCACCACTAAATTTGAACACAAAGAAAAAGTATTAGGAGCCACTGCAGCTCCTTAAACTAACAACGTGAAGACCACGACAAAACATGCTAAAGTTATTTCGCCCCAAGTTTATGCGACTGCTGTAATAGTTCCAATGAAAAAGAAAGGACCAGTGCTATTTAACTTCAATGCAAGGTAAACCCAAGTCTTGGGAGATAATTTGGCAACCAATTCACCAACGTAATTTATGAGAAACTCAGCAATACAACATGCCCTTCCGACGTAAATGTAAGCTCGCCGACTTTCAGCTAAGTATAAATGATGCCGTAGAACCCCTCACATAGTGAATATCACCAGTTAGTTACCCCTACTAAATTCTTTCGGGTGATTTGCGTAACTTCATGTTATTGATTTATTTCTAACGAAATTTTGTACAAATGCGTTTCCCAAATTTTGATTCGATGCCGAATAAGGTTTTGTTTGCTTCGGTTTTTCAGTTAAGAGAGTTTTTGTCTATTTCAAAAGATCGTTCCCATTAGTATCACAAAAATTCAGGCAATACAGTAATTACAACTGTTCGAAAATGAATGAGTAGAAAATACAAAGTCTGGAAGTGAAATCTACTGAAAAATTGTGGCACTGTAAATTTACACCAGAGAAGGCTCTTAAAAAAAATAGTGAATTTCGTGCTGGAAACTTTTAAAAACCACAACATTTCGCGGTCAAACTAGACACTGTTACTTCAAGTAATCTCTAATCATAAATACTGTCATTAATTACTGTTTAGAAAAATAGGCCTCACTGTATTGTGTCGAATGACTTCAAAGAATAAATGAGATATGCAAATTGCCTATGAACAATATTTGTTCGCAATAAGAAAATGACTAGTTAATCACACACCATAACTGTTGGACATATTTTCACTTAAGATTTGGAAAAAAAAGACACTGTAAAATTTTTGGATAGAATATAACCGCAAGTGAAAAACGAAAGCTTAAAGCATGTGAAAATTTAAAAATATGATATACACATGACTTTAATAAAGAGACATTGTTATAGAAAACATTCCATTAATCGCATATTAAAGTAAAATGCCACGCATTCATAGATTTGAATATCTCACAGTGGATTTCAACAAGAAATATATTTTTCAAAAATTCCGCGAAGTCAACTGCACAACACATTAGTCTATCTTGATTCATATGAAGGAAGTACACTAGGAGCATGGTGCTAAAAATGAATTCAACAAAACACAAAGAGGTAGATAGCTCACATAGCTCCATTTCGATAAAATGGGATGTTCTGAGTGAATTATCTTTCACATTCTGTATTGAATCACACTACGGTTTTGTTAGAATGCTCAAATTTGATAACAAAATTTATGCTAAAAGCGAATATAGACAAACTGAAAAATTACAAAAGATAGCTCAAAAAAGACTATAGTCAACCAAACGAGTGAGAAATATTAAATTCTTATAACCAATCCTAAATATGAAATGAAATGGATTGTGAGCCAGAATTCTTGTAAGCTGTCCATGCATCATTCAGTTCTATAAATATGGCACGCGCTAACGTCTCGTTCTCAGTGCCAACCTGCTTGTCCGGATGTATTACCAAACACGCTTTATGGTAATACTTTTTTATCTATAAAGAAAAGATAAGCAAAAACAAAGCTGATATTGAAACTTTTTCATTATTTTCTAATGACACTGATTAAACTTTGTTTAACTTTGTTTCTGCCTAACTCATGCCTGTAACTTCTCTAAATTTGTACACAAAACTCGTTGACTAACTGTAAAAAATTATCACCGAAATATTGTAATCAAATCCGGAAATTGTAATTCAAAGATGTCTCATCAAAAATTTTTTGCAATTATTAACAAATTTAGAACATATGTATTTTTCTTTATATCCTATACAAATCCCCATCCTTCATTCTTTTTTTGCAAACCAATTTACTTGTTGAGCAGTTGGCAAATCGCCAATACTTGGTTGAACCCAATTCTCAGCGTTCGGCCATAAGATATTATTCATAGATCCTAGCAAGTCCTGATGTTTCTTTCCGTCCGTCCATTCTTTCATCTGGAAGAAAAACTCCAAAACGTGTAACGTGTAAAAAAAAAAACTTAATTATAAAAAACTTAATTATCAAAAGAATAAGTTGAGTGACATTTCTTTATTAAAGCATACCTTAAATTTAAAAGGATCTAGCTCCCTAATTTCTTGTCGCTTCATTTCATCTAAAGATTTTATAGTTTTTGAAGACGCTTGAGAACTTTGAGAAGTGAGAAGATCATCAAACGGGTTCTCAAAATTCTTTGGCTTGCAACCTGAAAAATATTACCAGATTGCTAACTATTAAAATTGAGGAAAGCATTCTCCACTGACCTCATCCTTAAATTTAATGAAGTTTTTTAGTGGTTGAACTTGGACATTTTAATGAGCCATGAATTGATAAATGAAGAAGAAAAAAAAGAAATTAGCAAAAGAATTAAAAGCAGAAAGCGATCACTTCCCCACCATTGTCAAGATCATTTTGACATATTCTATAGGTGTCACCTGATTAATGGAACTATACAGTGGACATCTACCTCCCAGTACTTATAGTACAGGTTGAACTATTTACTTCAATCACAGATGGTCCATATAAAGACGCTAATGAATTGAGTTCATGGGGAACAGATATGGTTCAAGATATGGTTCAACAGTTCAACACTTACACTTTCTTTTCTCCAGCATCAGATGTTAAAGTCTAGAAAAAATCGTATAGATGGAGAAAAAGTGAGGAAAGGAAAAAAATCGAAGCTTGACGAACACAGTGTCGATGGCAGACAGAAATTCCTTTAACCATTTGCAGGTAGATCACACTTTCGTACTAGCGTAGACATCAGCAAATGATCGACAATCGCTTCGAACTCGATTAAACAGTAGCACAGGTGAGATCAGTAGTGACTGAAGTACTACCCGCCTATTGTGAACCATCTGTCGCGAAACTCGAAATAATCTCGCGAACCTCCAAATAACTTACCAAATATATCAATAAAATTGTATTAATCCATAATACTAAATTTTGTTTTAATTGAACATTAGAAATGTAAAACTGTCTCAAATTATATGTCGCGAAATTTTGAATTTGATGCTTTATTGTTAGTTACCTCAAACTTGGGTAATTAAACCACAAATTTTATCACCTTTGTTTTTCGTCTTTAGTGACACTCCCAACCGCGAGCGTCTTGTTCGTCTGGCAATCGGATCATTCTCCTTCATCGTGTTGACACTTTGTCGATCTCTCGTATTATCCTTCTTAATCGTATTGACGTGTTGTTGTTGATCTCTCGTCACATCTTCCTTAATCGTATTGACGTGTTGTTGATCTTTGGTCGAGTAGGTTTCTTCCACTTCGAGAGGGTATAAGACATTTATGGGTCTGGTGAGGAGTCTTCCGCTTGGCATCTCTATTCTGCAGCTCACACAGCTCCATCTCTCTTTAAAGCTGGTAAAGCATATATCATTAAACCTTCTTACTTAGTTTATCAAACTAATTATTCTTTCCTTTATTTTCATTCATTTCTTTTTTTATTGTCTCTCTATTTTTCTTTCATTCTTTAGCTCAAGAAAAAAGGAAGTCATTTTTTTCAAATCAAAAATGCTTTACCAGCTTTAAAATTTTTAAAAAATATTTTAAAATTGCTTTCTGTTATAATGCCTTTAAGTGCATTATTTATGATTACTTTAATTCATTCAAATTAATTAATCTATTTCAAGTAATTAATTTGAAATGATTTTTCAAGAAAATTCTATCTATTACTATCATTTTAAAAATATTTCATCAAAATTTTTTTACTGTAATTCAGTTTCTGAATTTATCTAACAATCTAATTGTGACAGGAAAGGACAAATTTAAAATTTCTACTGATTCTTCAACCAAAAATCATATAATTTTATTGCTAATGAATTCCTATAAAAAATAGCAAAACTACAATTAAAAAAAATTTAAGTTTATAAAGGTTTAAATATTTAGAATTCAATTTATATCAATGAAATGACACTTAAAAAATAATGATGTCGCGAAATTTTGAATTTGTTGCGTTATTGTTAACTACCTCAAACTTGGGTAATTAAACCAAATTTTAAAACACAAAAATTAGTGTAAATCACTCGAAGATACAACTCTTTAGTATAAATTAACAGTATAACATAAGCGGATAAAACTAAAGCCCTTGACCCAACCAAACCATATAAGCAAGAAAAAAACTATAACAATGATTTAGTAAGGAAGTAGGGAGGGATTACTGGATGATTTGGAGAACAAGAAGATTAAAAGTCGTTTAAGACAATAGTGTATATCGTAGAAGGAATTTAATTTACAAAGGATTGACATTTGTCGCGAAACACGCGAAAGTTGGAAGAAATCCTTAAGAAAAAGTAAAAATAATTTCCTCCATCCATGACTCATTAATTATCTCATTTATAATTCTTAGATTTATTCCCATCGAATTCCAATGCGTTTTTGTTATCTTTATTCAAATCTAAAGAGATTCACACATGTTAATTTTCCATTGTTATAATGCTTATACTGTAACTAGATATNATGTAAAACTGTCTCAAATTATATGTCGCGAAATTTTGAATTTGATGCTTTATTGTTAGTTACCTCAAACTTGGGTAATTAAACCACAAATTTTATCACCTTTGTTTTTCGTCTTTAGTGACACTCCCAACCGCGAGCGTCTTGTTCGTCTGGCAATCGGATCATTCTCCTTCATCGTGTTGACACTTTGTCGATCTCTCGTATTATCCTTCTTAATCGTATTGACGTGTTGTTGTTGATCTCTCGTCACATCTTCCTTAATCGTATTGACGTGTTGTTGATCTTTGGTCGAGTAGGTTTCTTCCACTTCGAGAGGGTATAAGACATTTATGGGTCTGGTGAGGAGTCTTCCGCTTGGCATCTCTATTCTGCAGCTCACACAGCTCCATCTCTCTTTAAAGCTGGTAAAGCATATATCATTAAACCTTCTTACTTAGTTTATCAAACTAATTATTCTTTCCTTTATTTTCATTCATTTCTTTTTTTATTGTCTCTCTATTTTTCTTTCATTCTTTAGCTCAAGAAAAAAGGAAGTCATTTTTTTCAAATCAAAAATGCTTTACCAGCTTTAAAATTTTTAAAAAATATTTTAAAATTGCTTTCTGTTATAATGCCTTTAAGTGCATTATTTATGATTACTTTAATTCATTCAAATTAATTAATCTATTTCAAGTAATTAATTTGAAATGATTTTTCAAGAAAATTCTATCTATTACTATCATTTTAAAAATATTTCATCAAAATTTTTTTACTGTAATTCAGTTTCTGAATTTATCTAACAATCTAATTGTGACAGGAAAGGACAAATTTAAAATTTCTACTGATTCTTCAACCAAAAATCATATAATTTTATTGCTAATGAATTCCTATAAAAAATAGCAAAACTACAATTAAAAAAAATTTAAGTTTATAAAGGTTTAAATATTTAGAATTCAATTTATATCAATGAAATGACACTTAAAAAATAATGATGTCGCGAAATTTTGAATTTGTTGCGTTATTGTTAAC
Source organism: Wuchereria bancrofti (assembly GCA_005281725.1). Taxonomy (NCBI): domain Eukaryota; kingdom Metazoa; phylum Nematoda; class Chromadorea; order Rhabditida; family Onchocercidae; genus Wuchereria; species Wuchereria bancrofti. The sequence continues at coordinate 2,557 of SSBO01000071.1, read as the reverse complement.
TACCTCAAACTTGGGTAATTAAACCAAATTTTAAAACACAAAAATTAGTGTAAATCACTCGAAGATACAACTCTTTAGTATAAATTAACAGTATAACATAAGCGGATAAAACTAAAGCCCTTGACCCAACCAAACCATATAAGCAAGAAAAAAACTATAACAATGATTTAGTAAGGAAGTAGGGAGGGATTACTGGATGATTTGGAGAACAAGAAGATTAAAAGTCGTTTAAGACAATAGTGTATATCGTAGAAGGAATTTAATTTACAAAGGATTGACATTTGTCGCGAAACACGCGAAAGTTGGAAGAAATCCTTAAGAAAAAGTAAAAATAATTTCCTCCATCCATGACTCATTAATTATCTCATTTATAATTCTTAGATTTATTCCCATCGAATTCCAATGCGTTTTTGTTATCTTTATTCAAATCTAAAGAGATTCACACATGTTAATTTTCCATTGTTATAATGCTTATACTGTAACTAGATATACTGTAACGCAAATCACCCGAAAGAATTTAGTAGGGGTAACTAACTGGTGATATTCACTATGTGAGGGGTTCTACGGCATCATTTATACTTAGCTGAAAGTCGGCGAGCTTACATTTACGTCGGAAGGGCATGTTGTATTGCTGAGTTTCTCATAAATTACGTTGGTGAATTGGTTGCCGAATTATCTCCCAAGACTCTCACAAACAATCCAATAAGAATCTTTCAACAAAAAGTAGAAAAAAACGAATCAAGTCGATGTGTAAAAGATGAGTCAACGGAACGAATTCAATCAACAGAGAAAAACACTGCTCCATTACCTAATGTGTTTTTATGTTTTTTGTTGTTAATTTCTATAAATGAAAATTCTGGTTATTTCAGCCATTTAGTCATAACCCGTTTTTTCATTTTTCCCCTAAAATTTGTAATGGCATTCAATATATTTGAAAATTTAGGCATCAGTTCTCATGACTATGACTTAAGAAGCTGTTGGCGCTAATGTTACTCGTTTGGAAAATACTTTGGCAGATATGCAATAATTACAAAAAGTTGAAGTTAGATGGACAAATTAAATTAAATAAATAACATTAAGTTAAATTGGATTAATCTCACGTGGACTTAATTAATTGTATTTTAAATAAATAAAATTTAAATAAATCAAATTAAAGTAATTTAACTGATGGCGTTCTTAGCTTTGAAATATGTCCCCTGTTAAAGAACATATTTCAAATTCCACGAAAAAGGCTTCTGTCGCGAAACACGCGAAAGTTGGAAGAAATCCTTAAGAAAAAGTAGAAATAATTTCCTCCATCCATGACTCATTAATTATCTCATTTATAATTCTTAGATTTATTCCCATCGAATTCCAATGCGTTTTTGTTATCTTTATTCAAATCTAAAGAGATTCACACATGTTAATTTTCCATTGTTATAATGCTTATACTGTAACTAGATATACTGTAACGCAAATCACCCGAAAGAATTTAGTAGGGGTAACTAACTGGTGATATTCACTATGTGAGGGGTTCTACGGCATCATTTATACTTAGCTGAAAGTCGGCGAGCTTACATTTACGTCGGAAGGGCATGTTGTATTGCTGAGTTTCTCATAAATTACGTTGGTGAATTGGTTGCCGAATTATCTCCCAAGACTCTCACAAACAATCCAATAAGAATCTTTCAACAAAAAGTAGAAAAAAACGAATCAAGTCGATGTGTAAAAGATGAGTCAACGGAACGAATTCAATCAACAGAGAAAAACACTGCTCCATTACCTAATGTGTTTTTATGTTTTTTGTTGTTAATTTCTATAAATGAAAATTCTGGTTATTTCAGCCATTTAGTCATAACCCGTTTTTTCATTTTTCCCCTAAAATTTGTAATGGCATTCAATATATTTGAAAATTTAGGCATCAGTTCTCATGACTATGACTTAAGAAGCTGTTGGCGCTAATGTTACTCGTTTGGAAAATACTTTGGCAGATATGCAATAATTACAAAAAGTTGAAGTTAGATGGACAAATTAAATTAAATAAATAACATTAAGTTAAATTGGATTAATCTCACGTGGACTTAATTAATTGTATTTTAAATAAATAAAATTTAAATAAATCAAATTAAAGTAATTTAACTGATGGCGTTCTTAGCTTTGAAATATGTCCCCTGTTAAAGAACATATTTCAAATTCCACGAAAAAGGCTTCTGTCGCGAAACACGCGAAAGTTGGAAGAAATCCTTAAGAAAAAGTAGAAATAATTTCCTCCATCCATGACTCATTAATTATCTCATTTATAATTCTTAGATTTATTCCCATCGAATTCCAATGCGTTTTTGTTATCTTTATTCAAATCTAAAGAGATTCACACATGTTAATTTTCCATTGTTATAATGCTTATACTGTAACTAGATATTTTCCGCTTTCTTTATGTAAAATGAGCAGCTGTTTTATGTTTAATGTAAACCACTCCCATTTTAAGCATTTATAAACCATGCGATATTAAGCCGTGGTTACATAAGAATAAACGATTTTCTCCACGAGCAGTTGGTGTCCGTAAAGCTTTCACAACATT
>SSBO01000070.1:0-14153 GCA_005281725.1 Wuchereria bancrofti | reverse complement strand
TTTAATATCAGGTTCATTAGCAATGCCTTCATCTGGTTAATTATTCAACATTTGAAAGGTCGTTATTAGAAAATGTTTTCTATCATTTCAGTACATTTTCTGAATTTAATGTTCAGGAAAGAACACATCTATCGTAATTTCTGGTTTTCAAAAGTATTATTCTTGAAATGAGTGTTAAAGTGATGCAGTAAAGTGATAAAGTAATAGCTTAAATGTTTATATCTGTTATCACTTATTTATAAAATACTAAAAAGGTGTAGCAAAGTTATCACTGTGATGATTTCTGCAAAATTTCAACAAAAATCTGCAAACATTAGGTAGGAAAAAATCCGAAAGAAGTCGGTGAAACATAATTTGATGGAAGAGATTAAAAATTTTTCATTTGTATTTTCATTGTTTTCATTTGGAACAGATGATTTCGTAGAAATAAAGAATTAGCTAAGAAATCTCGGAAAATACCAATAGATGGTAAAATACCTCACGCAGCATTCATTCTACTTCCATCGATTCAAATGAAATTTAAATTTCAGTAACTTTAACATCTTGATGAAAGTTTAATAGATATTTATTACTAAAAACACAATTGATTAAGTGGATGAATACATTCTTGTTAATTAGTCTAAACAACGTGTTATCATAGAAAGAGCAACAAATCTTACCTACTCTTCCAATAAACCAAACAATTCGCCGATAACATAATAAAAAAATTAAAAAGCCGCCGACGACATTTCCAAAAATTTTTTAGAATAATAGAAGCATGTTGTCACTATCATTACACAGTTAACGATTATAGTACTCTTCCTACCTTTTTAAACTTCTTCTTTCTCTTTTCCTCTATCTTCTATAAAATCAGAAAATTTCAAAAAGGTGAGAAAAAAAGTGAAAAAGAAAAAATGCCATCGCGGAAACGAACGTTTGATACACAAGAAAAGTATGTGTGGAAGAGAGTACAAATCATTCAAAGAGAATGAAATCAAATCATTCAACAGCAGTATACTGGTTGTACTACTACTGGTTGTTTAAAAAAAATGATTGGTGATGTATGGATACCCCGCATTGATTCTCTTCATTTGGAAATTTGAAAGAAAGCGGGAAAGGAATAGGAGAAAATGAAGAATGGAAAATTTATAACATTACCGAGTAGAAATCGCAATGATAGCGATGACTGTCATTTCTTCGTTTGATTTAATGAAATTTGAAAACTGCTTTACTTGATTTGGATGAGGCAATGTTAGTCAAGTTGCAAGCCATAATAGTGCACTTTAAAGATCACTGATAATACATCTTAAATGTTAAAAATAAAAAAGAATGAAGTAGAAAGTAAAAGCCATTGTCGTCTTTTGCTTAGAATCAGCCATTTGCTGTTGCATTTGATTTCATTGAGAAGGAAGAGAAAGGACAACGCATATTGTACTACAAAATTGGAGATAGTCGTAATGATACATGAATCAGAACTGAAGAACACAAAGATGGCTTAATAAACAATGTCCTTCTTGTCTTTTGTTGTGTATTATTTCGAGTTAAGTGATAGCAAGGATTCATTGGATTTTGAAATTGCTCTTTAATTTCAATTCTTTACAGTTCAACAAATAAGTTTTAATTATTTGTTGAATTGTCTGATTTTTTTCCTTGATGATCGCTATTATTAGTAAAAGACGGCTGCATTTTTAATTTAATAAGTTCGGGGAATATTCGAAATTCCAGAACTGCCTGTTTTGAAGTCTTCACTTATTATTCTGCTCAGTGTTAGCAATTGAATTTTAACACTAACAGTTCTTAAGTTATTAAACAAATGTATAGGATGTCAGGTGGTTCTTTATACTTGTAGATATGCCATTTTGGTCATTTAACAATTACAATTTTTGGTAAGCATTAATTCTGAGCATAATTTTTGCTGCATTGTTGAAATCTTAGCTGTCAGAGAAATGGATGAAATCTTTGAATAAAAAATAAGACACTTGAATTGAATGTAAAAATATAGTGATATTCGGATAAGAAAGTAATTCAAAAGAGTGCTAATAATAATGGTAATCCATTATTTAATTGTTAAATGTAAACTAAATAAATCTGATTTAATTCCTACAGCAGTTACGATGACTAAATCCGGTCTCATCTTCCTGACACCAATGACAACAATATTTTTGAATCGTAAGACCTAAAAACTTTTATTCATTAATTTTTGTCATCGTCGATGATATTATTCTCGCAAACTATTGTTTTTGCATACTTTAAGTGAAGTTTTTCAAACCTCATTAATCAGCACTTAGCTTTAGATATAATAAGGCTTGATAAGGCACTGCAAGAATTGCTGCTAATAGCCACTTCGACTATAAAGATCTAGCCAAGGAAATTCTTTCATCTAGTTAAAAAGTCGATGAACTGATGAGCTCAGCTACATATTTTTAATCATTTCTGTCGTAAAAACGGCACACTTAAATTACATTCAAATTCTAATATCCTTTGCCAGCTGTTTGATCAATCAATCACCAAATAATTTCGCATCTATAATTAATCTCTTTAATCCATTAAGTTTATTACTTTCTCTTTCTCACTACAAAAGACCAGCTGTTAATAATCTTTGTTTTTCATAAATCAAATCTCTCCCCTAGATCCCAACTGTTATTCAGTTCGGTATATAAGCTAATAGACATTCCTCGAAAAGGTTTTTTGGGCATTCATTCTTGGGATTCATCCTTTCGGTCACTCTTTGATCATTCCTTCCTTTCTAGGTTTTGAGTTAGCTTTCGACAATACCTTACCGCTATTTCATTACGCACTGCTTTGTTGATTTAATTACCCAAGTTTGAAATCAAATAAAATATCTGGCAATCAATACACTCCACGACGATTTCGACAATTTCTATTAAAATTTATTGATTTTCACTCTCGGAAGCTACTTAATTCATCTAACATTCTCTTAAAGATCTGCAAATGCAATGTTTCAGTAATAATTAGTTTCATTATTGGTTATTGGTTAACCTTAGTCAAAAAAAAGTTTGAATTCATTCACGGTACAATTGCAGTCTTTGAAAAAAAAACAATATAGCACAGTCTTTTAGTTTTAACTACAAAGATATACCAAGGAATTCCCATTCTAGTGCTTAAAAATATATTATATGTAGGAAAGTTGAAAATACAAGAATATCACAAAATAAAATAAAAATTATTTAGGACTACTTTCAATGAATTATTATAGGTCGAAAAAATGAGGATATTATAAGAAAATAAATGATCAAATAAACATAGAATCATCGAACAGACGAACAAACAAAAAGCTATTCTCTCTAAAAAAAATTGGATATATGAAAAAATTGGATGATATATTAATTATTTAAACTAACTGGTTCCAAAGGGAATCGATGATTTTTTTTTTCTTCTAAATAAAAACATCCTTTATCGTCCCCTCTTTTTAAAGCAACACTTGAATAGACTGGCAAACTCATGCGATTACAACAGCAATAACGGCAATACCCTTTAACTGGAATTTAATTAGCTTCCAATAAGTTCAAAGTGATACTTGCTTGCATGAAATGAAACAACTTGAAAAAATAGAAAAAAATTGAAAATCATTTAATGCATCAATATCAGTTTGTTTTACACATACTTTTCTTCACAGGAAGGTGGCTTTGTATTGTTTTGCACAAACAAATTATTTTTTTGCAAAAGCATGTCAGGCGTTTTATTGTCGCTTAAAAGTCATCACTCTAAGCGCAATTGGTCAAAATCTCCTTTTGTGTAATACATAGTGATATCTCATGTGATTAAATAGTTTTCGATAATTGGATAGAATCTTGTTAATGGTAACGAATTAGGAGATAATGGATGGGATGAGAAAAAAATTAGATAACATTTAATGATTTATTGATGCAATCAATAAATTTCATAGAGTAACGCAAAACACAAAGCATTGAGATATACTACTAAAATTACAAACTTCTACTTTCCAAAAATTTCACTACTTCATTGAAAGTGAAGTGATTGTTGAAGATTTCGAGTATGAATTAAGCATTGAAATTGAAGTTCTAATATTTTAGAGAAGGAATGACTTAATGATGAATCACAAGCAGAAATTTGAATTGAAGGAGAGAGGGGTGAAAGGGGATCATCAGTGGAGACTACTGGAAAGAATTATAAACGATGGTCATAGATGATAAAATGAATCGCAGGATGTTTAGAGAAAGTGGAGATGAGAAAAAAACCAGATAACATTTAATCAAAGTAGAAGGCGAATGTAGTAGAGTTAGTGGCCTAAGGGAAGTTGCTGAATAGTTGAATTACGATAGATTCATTCACCTTACAAGCCCAGGTTTAATGAGGTGAATAAGTTAGAAAAAATGGGTGAAAGTGTGAGAGAGAAATTTTTGAGAACTCTCAGACAATTAGTTGTGTTTAGGGATAAATGATGTTGGCTCGCGTTAGTTATACAAGGACTCTATATGATAAAACAAGACAAGCACTCCTGACAAGGATAAGTGACGGAGGAGGAAAGGAGAGATTTAAGGAGAATAATTTATAACTTCTTGTCTCTTATGTTCTTCATACCCTTCTGCACTTTCATGACATGCACTCAGCTGATATATTTCTTATCAATCATCTTCCCAACTGTGACAAGATGGATTTATTACTGTTTTTACGATTAAATTTTTACGATCATTTACGATTAAAATTAGCAAGCAAAGGGATAATGATAAATTACGATTTAAATCTGTAAGGAATTGATTTGTGCGGCATAAAAGAAACGATCACCGTAAAACTTGTTATCATAAAAAATTATTAAAGAATGTTGAAGTTTTATGCAAGAATGCAGTTCTTAGAAGTTTTTACCAAGCCGAGAAATAGACAGGGAACAAGTAATCCAATCCTCCGTCACCCTAATCTTTCGATGGATGAGCAGAATCTTTAACGATTCCATCGTGAGTATCTAGCAGGATGAATTCGAGACAAGTCATTAATTTTATTTGCGGTTGTCATCATCTTCTTGACTACATTTTTTCTCCACCTTTTCTTAATTTAATTATAAACATAAAGATCAAAGTACAAGAAAACAATCCGAGCTTTTCGAAGTACTGATACCAGCAAGCGACATAAGTTTTTTTTGCAATTTTTTTCTTTTTGTGCAAAATATTTAGAAATTGTATTGTGAAGCACTAAATTGGAATTAATATTTTATAACACATACATCATTAGCTAATATTCCAAAAAACAGACATTGTTTTCGACCATACAAGGGAATATTCCTTAATATTTCACTTCATTTATAGCACGCAAACGATTAACGATACTAATCTGTGTCTTTGGAAATAGGTAAGAGAATAAATTTTTGCGCAGTAGTGATTACAGCGGCAATAGTTGAGCGGATAACAGATAGTTTAGGTTGGTTCATACACATATCTCACTTGAATTTATCCTGAAGAATAGCAAATTTTAATCAAATTTTAATTACATTGTCATAAAAACAAGTATATTAAAAATTGTAGCTATTATGTATCACAGCAAGTTACTGTCCTCTCATTTTTATCAGTTAACTATAACTATTACAAACTAAACTAATAAATTATCAAGATAAATACTGATAGAGTGATAGCATCAGAACATGCACGATTTCGCGCATTACAAATGATTTTACTTTTTGAAGTAAATGACAAGCTGTTGAGAATTTGTAAGGATTTGTATAGACAAATGTCTTCTATAATGGACTGTAATTTTATGCGCTAAAAACTACGTTACTGTCAATATACACAAAGTAATTGTGTATATTGACAGTATACAGATAATTTCGTATAGGCTAACTACGAGTATAGGATGAAGCAGAAGAAATAAATGAATACGTAAAACAAGTAAAGGATATAAATGAAAGGGAACGAATGAGTAGTATGCAAGACCAGCGAATTGAAGCTGCCAGTCCTCAAAGACTGACCCAGACAAAGGGTATTTGGTGGGCATTGGCTTACAGCAAGCAAATGATTACAGTGAAGAGCTGTCTATCGAATGATCTTTACTTTTTACATGGGTTTAACATATCTTAGTTGCTTGTAGGAATACTTAGATTAAAAAAGTTTCTAAAAAACTTTCAACGTGTTAAATAATGCGCACACACACTAACAACTGTAATACTCCATAGTATGCAGACAAGCTTGCAAAATGATTGCTTGCCTTTTACTGCTTCAATTTAACTTAATGGTAATATTTTCATCCCCTAACTAAATTGACATGATATTTTTGCATATTATTTTTGATTTCATTCGCAAGATCTTAAAACAGTTTAGAAAATTAACCAGTAGTCACTTCGTTACAATCATCTATCACGGTTTTCACCGGTGTAAGAGACATGAAAGAATACCTTCTTGGTTGTTATCAGTCCAATCCAATGGTTCAACATATTACATCATAATGAGACTCAGTTTTATGCATGGTGATAATAAAGAGCAGTTTAAACTTCTTGATTTACAAAAGAAAAAAGTGATACATTATATGAGTATTTCAGATTGCCCATAGAGGAAACATAAAAAACGCGAATTTGAAACAAACTAAAAAGATTGGAAAGAACTTTTGACTATAATCGTCTGTGTGATAAATTATAGCGTGAATTGAAGAAAACGAAACAAAAGCAATGAAACAAAGTTTTTGAATCCTTTGTTGAATGAACTAAATAAATGTGGAAATTAGATTCCAATTATTAATGAACCAAATTCCTAGAATGATGGGAAATGAATTTTAGGTGTCAGAGATCCGGATAGCAACCTACCATTTCCTTTTCTTACCACTGCTATACCTGTTTCATCGAGAAATGAATCGAACTTCTCTTCTGCAGTTTTGCAGTCTGTAATGAAAAAGGACAACATCATATCTTGTTTTCGCTTTTCTTACCATAACTACTACTGAATTACTAGGGGAACAAATTTTGCCACTGATTAGCTGGAAACGCAGACAAACGTATCTTCTAGTAGCATTTGAGATATTACCTCTACCCTGTGGGCAAGTGACATCCGGGAAAGTGCAGCAATTAATTCGTTCTCTTGGATGTACATTTTTCCATTTCCCTCTTTCCAAGTTATTTGGATAAAACCGAAAATTAATGACCAAAAGGATCACAACGAAAAATTTCCCTGTGATCCTTCTGATTCTTTCCGAAAAAGAAAGAGTTACATTTTTTGTTTTTTTTGTTTTCACTCAGTTGTCACAATCTGTCTATTCTTCATATACTTCACAACATTAAGCTGAAAATGCTAACGGAAGGGAATTCATTCATTACTATTCATTGTCACTGCCACCAATTCTCCGACAAACATAACATCAGCTTTTCTCTGAAAAACACCAACGGATATTAGAAAAAAAGATGTATCAGAAAAATTGCAATGTTCTCATCGCTGGAACAAAAGAAATTAAACTTAAATAGTAAAGATTATAATCTGCGATGAACTCTTTTAACTTTTTCAGAACATCAAAATTGCAGGTAAAGGCAAAATGATTACTAAATGCAGAATTGAACGAAAGGCGTCGAAACAGTTATAAAGACCATTGGAAATACTAATATTGCAGAGAAGTACAGCAGCTGCAATACTAATTTTATTTATTTTATAATTTATTTGTTACAGATCAAATTAATCATATCTCAGAGGCAGTTAATTTTATACCGATAAATCCCACTTCATTGTCTGATTTAAAAAATCTTGAACAATATTTTTTTGAAGCTTGAAAAGCTTCAAAAAAACACCAATTTTGCTTCTTTAATTTTGAAGCAATAGAAGGAATGCGCAAAAATTACAACTAACAATCCTAAAAATTTATCTCAAATTTTCACAAAACAATCAAAAATTGGACAATTTCCGCAGGTTTTATTTTAAATCAGAAAAGAATTGATTTTTTTGACAAAAGTTTGTAATTTGTAGTAATTCATTTTCTAATTTCAGAATTAAAAATTATTTTAATCCCTGAAAATTTACGGTTATGTAATTTTTGAAAAGGACGAAAGTCACGGGTTCATTTTTTTAATTGTGAAGTGCTATAAATAGATTATGGATAAATGACACTAAAAGTTTGGTATTTTTAAATTTCTAACTGCTTTTATCAATGGATATTACAGATCGAACTAATAAAGTTACGTGGATTAAGGTTTTGAAAGAAATTTATTATGTTGCATGATGAGATAAAAAATCACACTAATACTGTGACTAAGTTCACTACCGATGACAGTTTTGGACTTTCTAGGCTCAATCCGATAGAGTCTCTAAAATTTTCAGCAAATATAAACGATGTGCGCGAATGATAGCAATATAGAGCTGTCTTCTTAAATGTTCACCTTACAATCATTTAATTTATTCATCAATCTAACAGATGAAGCAATGTCTTCAACAACACTTTGTAAAGCAAAAACTAAATGAATGTAAAAAAATATTGGAGTACAAAGTACGTCTCCAACGTATATCTCCAATTGATTTTTTTGCAGTAATGAAATATTTGTAAAAGTACTGGAATACAAAGTACGTTGGAGAATTATGAATCAGGTAGATGAAGGTTTAGAATTGAAAATGTGTANTTTTTAGAAATTTGCAACTTTTAAAACTTGAAAATGAAGGATGAATTCAAAAAGAGACAATGGAAAGAAGTATGGAATTTTTTTTGTTTTTACCGAAAAATGAGAATTGTTTCATAATAGAGAATTTTTTCGAAATTGAAACAATTCTTCGGTGATCTGTTTAACGGCTTTGCGGTTTTTCTTGAGAAGATTGATGTGTTATTTGTTTTTTCAAATCAATTGATGAACTAACCGTTCATTAAATTTCCCATTTTTTGGTTCAGTTCAGAATCAACTCAAAGAGCTTGTGAATGACATACTAATCAAACATGAATTCATCAGACTCTCTTATTGTCAAATTTATCCAAAATGCATTTCAAAAATGGAAATGCAGTAGTTAAGGAAAATCCATCACAGCGCTAAAATTCAAATTCTGCCAAGAATTTTGAATTTAGTTGGTATAAAAGAAATTTGAGTAATAGTTGCTATTTATATTTTGGACGATGGAGTGAAATTAACATTGCAAAAATTTTTAAACAAATGATAAAAAGAGAAAGGTCGAAAACAGTCAGCACCTTTAAAACCAAACAAATTATATTTGTGAAATTTTCACAACCTGTTTTCTGCTCACACTATAGCATTTCATCCAAAGAAACCTGTCTCTTATCAAAAATCTCGAATTTTATAATATATCGTCCCGTCCGATTACCATCGCTGTCAAGGAAAATCTCATAATGTTATGTTTTTTTTCAGTGCAAGATACTGATATTTCTTTTTTTTTAATTTTTAATGATTAATAATTTGCTGATGGTTTAAATTCGAACCGAATTTCCGGAAGAATTAATTGATTTCAGTCAAGCGCTGGATTTCTTGAGAAGTACATCTTTCATCTGCAACAAAAAAAAAACAACTCGTAATTGAATCTAATCTGATGAATTGAAACAAGGTTTGTTGGAATTAGTTGAATGTTTGTTTTCGAAATCTTACACTTCGAAAGAAAATTAACATGACAGCTTAATTATCTAATCAAATGTTTCAGTAAATGAACCTCAACAACATTTATATAAATCTAATTTTAACTATTTAAAACAGTGATACATTCGTAAGCATTTATACAAATAGAAAATCCAAAAATTTGTTCTTTACTTGTTTTTCAACTTAAATTTTTTTTGTTCAATTTTTTTTAAAAAAGCGATAAATGCAAAGGAATAAAAATTTAAGAATGAGATTTTTTAGAGTAGTTTTAATGAAAGTTTTTAATTACGAATATGATATTGGCGAAGAAAATTAACAAGCACCACACTANAAAAAGAGAAAGGTCGAAAACAGTCAGCACCTTTAAAACCAAACAAATTATATTTGTGAAATTTTCACAACCTGTTTTCTGCTCACACTATAGCATTTCATCCAAAGAAACCTGTCTCTTATCAAAAATCTCGAATTTTATAATATATCGTCCCGTCCGATTACCATCGCTGTCAAGGAAAATCTCATAATGTTATGTTTTTTTTCAGTGCAAGATACTGATATTTCTTTTTTTTTAATTTTTAATGATTAATAATTTGCTGATGGTTTAAATTCGAACCGAATTTCCGGAAGAATTAATTGATTTCAGTCAAGCGCTGGATTTCTTGAGAAGTACATCTTTCATCTGCAACAAAAAAAAAACAACTCGTAATTGAATCTAATCTGATGAATTGAAACAAGGTTTGTTGGAATTAGTTGAATGTTTGTTTTCGAAATCTTACACTTCGAAAGAAAATTAACATGACAGCTTAATTATCTAATCAAATGTTTCAGTAAATGAACCTCAACAACATTTATATAAATCTAATTTTAACTATTTAAAACAGTGATACATTCGTAAGCATTTATACAAATAGAAAATCCAAAAATTTGTTCTTTACTTGTTTTTCAACTTAAATTTTTTTTGTTCAATTTTTTTTAAAAAAGCGATAAATGCAAAGGAATAAAAATTTAAGAATGAGATTTTTTAGAGTAGTTTTAATGAAAGTTTTTAATTACGAATATGATATTGGCGAAGAAAATTAACAAGCACCACACTAACAAACTAAATTTATTTTTAGCCGAGTAGCTCTTCACACTTTTTTAACACACTTAAGAAAATGACGGAAAGGAATTAATTTTGATGTTCCATTTAAAATTATACTTGTTGTTCATTCAATCAATCTTCAATACGCTGTGTGCATAATTTAAATAATTTTGCTGAGAACTTAATTGAATATTTCTAAGTTGAAGAATGGGTTTCAATAAAAAATGATCATTTGGCTTTCAATAAGAAATGATCACTTTCAAATGACCACTTAAGCTGAAAGATTGTAGATCTATAAAGAAGTAACACATAGGAACAACACAGCAATAATGAAATCAAAAAAGAGATAAATGTAAAGTTTGAAACGGAAGGCTTTTACATAGTAGCTTTTTTGATAATTTTGTTGAAGGTTATAAGTTCAAATCAAAAGAAATGCTTTCAATAATGTTTTTTTTTACAGAACAGAAAGTGATGGTCTTAAAAAAGAATAAAGAAATTAAAAAGCAGCAAAACAGAAATTGTTGAAAATTACTATTTGAAATGTATAAATTGCAAAATGACAAATCTAAGCTTGAAACTGGAAGTATGCATATTTTAAAGTGTAAAAATGCTAAAATGCAAACTGTTTCAATTTATTAATCCAAAAATTAAAAAAAAAGTGTTACGAGAATTGGAGAAATTTTAGAACTAAAAAAAAGAATAAAGAAAGAGATAAATTTTCATCAGCTTTAATTTTGCAACGTATCAAGCAAGAACGTGATTTTCTGGAAGGTGCAAATTGACTGTTTCAGCAACCTGTTTATAATAAACAAGAAAATTTAAAAAGAGAGTGATATATTAGAAAATTTCGAAAAAATGGAAAATTATAACATTTAGAAAGCATTTTTCCATGAAGTATTGTTGAAGTCATTTAGTGATTGCAATTATAATATTTCTAAAAACTTTGTTTTCTTTGAAACTAAAATCCAAATATTATTTCTTTTANAACAAATTATATTTGTGAAATTTTCACAACCTGTTTTCTGCTCACACTATAGCATTTCATCCAAAGAAACCTGTCTCTTATCAAAAATCTCGAATTTTATAATATATCGTCCCGTCCGATTACCATCGCTGTCAAGGAAAATCTCATAATGTTATGTTTTTTTTCAGTGCAAGATACTGATATTTCTTTTTTTTTAATTTTTAATGATTAATAATTTGCTGATGGTTTAAATTCGAACCGAATTTCCGGAAGAATTAATTGATTTCAGTCAAGCGCTGGATTTCTTGAGAAGTACATCTTTCATCTGCAACAAAAAAAAAACAACTCGTAATTGAATCTAATCTGATGAATTGAAACAAGGTTTGTTGGAATTAGTTGAATGTTTGTTTTCGAAATCTTACACTTCGAAAGAAAATTAACATGACAGCTTAATTATCTAATCAAATGTTTCAGTAAATGAACCTCAACAACATTTATATAAATCTAATTTTAACTATTTAAAACAGTGATACATTCGTAAGCATTTATACAAATAGAAAATCCAAAAATTTGTTCTTTACTTGTTTTTCAACTTAAATTTTTTTTGTTCAATTTTTTTTAAAAAAGCGATAAATGCAAAGGAATAAAAATTTAAGAATGAGATTTTTTAGAGTAGTTTTAATGAAAGTTTTTAATTACGAATATGATATTGGCGAAGAAAATTAACAAGCACCACACTAACAAACTAAATTTATTTTTAGCCGAGTAGCTCTTCACACTTTTTTAACACACTTAAGAAAATGACGGAAAGGAATTAATTTTGATGTTCCATTTAAAATTATACTTGTTGTTCATTCAATCAATCTTCAATACGCTGTGTGCATAATTTAAATAATTTTGCTGAGAACTTAATTGAATATTTCTAAGTTGAAGAATGGGTTTCAATAAAAAATGATCATTTGGCTTTCAATAAGAAATGATCACTTTCAAATGACCACTTAAGCTGAAAGATTGTAGATCTATAAAGAAGTAACACATAGGAACAACACAGCAATAATGAAATCAAAAAAGAGATAAATGTAAAGTTTGAAACGGAAGGCTTTTACATAGTAGCTTTTTTGATAATTTTGTTGAAGGTTATAAGTTCAAATCAAAAGAAATGCTTTCAATAATGTTTTTTTTTACAGAACAGAAAGTGATGGTCTTAAAAAAGAATAAAGAAATTAAAAAGCAGCAAAACAGAAATTGTTGAAAATTACTATTTGAAATGTATAAATTGCAAAATGACAAATCTAAGCTTGAAACTGGAAGTATGCATATTTTAAAGTGTAAAAATGCTAAAATGCAAACTGTTTCAATTTATTAATCCAAAAATTAAAAAAAAAGTGTTACGAGAATTGGAGAAATTTTAGAACTAAAAAAAAGAATAAAGAAAGAGATAAATTTTCATCAGCTTTAATTTTGCAACGTATCAAGCAAGAACGTGATTTTCTGGAAGGTGCAAATTGACTGTTTCAGCAACCTGTTTATAATAAACAAGAAAATTTAAAAAGAGAGTGATATATTAGAAAATTTCGAAAAAANATTAATTTTGATGTTCCATTTAAAATTATACTTGTTGTTCATTCAATCAATCTTCAATACGCTGTGTGCATAATTTAAATAATTTTGCTGAGAACTTAATTGAATATTTCTAAGTTGAAGAATGGGTTTCAATAAAAAATGATCATTTGGCTTTCAATAAGAAATGATCACTTTCAAATGACCACTTAAGCTGAAAGATTGTAGATCTATAAAGAAGTAACACATAGGAACAACACAGCAATAATGAAATCAAAAAAGAGATAAATGTAAAGTTTGAAACGGAAGGCTTTTACATAGTAGCTTTTTTGATAATTTTGTTGAAGGTTATAAGTTCAAATCAAAAGAAATGCTTTCAATAATGTTTTTTTTTACAGAACAGAAAGTGATGGTCTTAAAAAAGAATAAAGAAATTAAAAAGCAGCAAAACAGAAATTGTTGAAAATTACTATTTGAAATGTATAAATTGCAAAATGACAAATCTAAGCTTGAAACTGGAAGTATGCATATTTTAAAGTGTAAAAATGCTAAAATGCAAACTGTTTCAATTTATTAATCCAAAAATTAAAAAAAAAGTGTTACGAGAATTGGAGAAATTTTAGAACTAAAAAAAAGAATAAAGAAAGAGATAAATTTTCATCAGCTTTAATTTTGCAACGTATCAAGCAAGAACGTGATTTTCTGGAAGGTGCAAATTGACTGTTTCAGCAACCTGTTTATAATAAACAAGAAAATTTAAAAAGAGAGTGATATATTAGAAAATTTCGAAAAAATGGAAAATTATAACATTTAGAAAGCATTTTTCCATGAAGTATTGTTGAAGTCATTTAGTGATTGCAATTATAATATTTCTAAAAACTTTGTTTTCTTTGAAACTAAAATCCAAATATTATTTCTTTTACAAAAAAGCAGAAAAACTTGATTTTTCTTTGTTTTTTTGTAAATTTCTTGTAATGATTTTAACATTATTCAAAGTGTAATGCCTCCAATTATAGATCCAAGCAAAATGTTACATCAGGTGTTAAAGTGCACCAAGAAAA
>SSBO01000069.1:0-14383 GCA_005281725.1 Wuchereria bancrofti | reverse complement strand
AACTTTTCCTTCAGACATAAATGTTTTGTCATTAAATCTGTTATACAGGAAAATATTAGTTAAATCCACTATTACTAAACAGTAAATGATCTGAATATTGAATTATTTTCTGATGTTGCATGCGCATTGTGCTTAGACATGTCAAAAATAAGGGTGAATCAGTCTAGCAGAAAAGATTCAACTATGCGTAGATATGGATGCACGTAGTTGAGTGTTAGGTTGTTTTATCATCCAGTGTCCACCATCGATTTGAAATGACGTTGAATATTGAGCCATATTCCGATGATCCATGTGAATATTGGTAATGATAAGGAACAAATCATTACTTTTAGTATTAACAAATGAAGAGAGTTAATCATATTTCCATTTAGTGTAAAACCCTCTCGAAATTTTTTTAATGGTATTAGTATTTGGTTGTAATGTATCGTTTTGTAACGGTTATTCGATGGATCTCCCTGTTTGGAGGGGAAATCGTTCAGGTTCAGTTCCGTTGTGGAAAAATGATAAAAAATTGAAATGCAACAGCTAGTGATGAAGTTAATGGAATTGCCGTTTGATACAAGCATGAGAAATATTTCGCGGCACTTTCTGAAATTGCTACATTGGAAATTTCACAAGTTTTATCCTCAAATAATCTTATGATTTGAAGTGTGAAAAAAAAAGTTACTTGGACAAGGAAGGAGTCAGACAAGGTCTCATTTTCAGTGTAATGAAAGAGACACATTGGAAACTGATGATCATTTGCGTGAAGAGTTAGTCTTCATACTGAAATGAATCATTACAGGTGTTTTTGCTCCCAGACCAAGGTGTGGACCACATAAATTGCGTGAATCGCTCCCATTGATATTGTTTTTGCGTAATCGACTGAAGTATGCACTAACATATAATGAAGCGCGCATGATTTGCAAACAGCGTTTAATCAAAGTCGATGGAAAGGTGCGGACGGATATGTGTTTTCCTGCAGGATTTATGGGTATATATTTATCCTAGTATTTGTTCTTCATTACATAACCATTTCTTATTTTAAGGTTGGATGAGTGTTACATTATATAAGGTGGGGTATGTTCAGATTTAATCATTTCAGGTGCTTGATTAATAGTGATAGATTTATCTTTTTTTGTTGAATATTTTTAGATGTAATCAGAATCGAGAAGACAAACGAAACTTTTCGCTTGTTGTATGACGCAAAAGGACGCTATGCTACCCATCGTATCACAGAACAGGAAGGAAATATTAAATTGTGCAAAATAGTGAAAAAATGCGTTGGGCCAAAAGGCGTACCTTTTATTGTTACCCACGATGCTCGAACTATTCGTTATCCAGATCCTCATGTTAAGGTTAGCTACCCTATTTTGCTCTTTCAAAAAAGATACGTGTTATTAGCAATAATAACCAAGTTTTGTAAATACATTATTCATGCTTGTTAAGCGAGGGAACATTAGCTTAAATTTGGCTTTAGGAATCGAAGAGTTTGTGGTCCTTTTGTGCTATTTTTGCCGGTTTATTCAGACGGCCTTGTCATTGAAACTGTCTCTTTAATCTTCTGCGTTATTATTAAGGTTGCTGGTAATTAGATTTTGCACATTTTTCCTTTTATTCCTAAAACTTTTTGTTTAGCGTTTTGCCACTTTTCGAAAATTTCAGGTAAATGACACAATAGTGGTGGATATTGCAACCGGTAAAATGAGTGATTACGTTAAATTCGACCAAGGTAATTTGTGCATGGTAACAGGTGGACGTAACATGGGTCGTGTAGGCATTGTTGGACATCGTGAGAAGCATCCGGGCTCATTTGATATTGTGCACATTAAAGATGCTGCTGATCATTCGTTTGCTACTCGGTAAGTGTAGGAGGGGAATTCGAAAAAATTATGTCTTTTGAATGAAATACCTAAGAAAATTTTGAGGTTTCAAAAAAGTGGAATTTCTAAAATTCTGTAAGTTCAACATACACTTTGTTTGCGAGGCACAACATATCCCTCCATAGACATGATTAAAGAAGGCCGGGGCCTGGTTGGCATAACCACGGGTCTAGGTTAGTTTTTTTTTTCTATTAATAATAATAGTGTGCTTGCGAACAGTATTTCATATTAAGAAATAGACTTCCTTTAGCTGAAGCAGTTTTTAAATATGATTTTATAATGTGTTGCTGATTTTTTTCGGAAGAAATGTTTTTGGTTCAGTTTTATAGTTTTCCCGTTATCATACCTTGTGTTTATTCACTTATCTTTTAGGTTAAATAACGTATTTATTATTGGAAAAGGCACTAAATCTATAGTAAGCTTACCAGGACCGACGAAAGGTGTCCGTTTGACTATTGCCGAAGAACGGGATCGTCGGCTCGCACAGAAAAGAGCTGCTTAGAAAAATTTTGTTGACACTTATGTGATTTAATTGTGCTGTTCAATTCGTGGTTAAAATACATGTTGTTTGAAATTTCTGCTCAATACAGTTCTATCACTAGTACATTTAATTCCGAAAAGTTATACCTTCTAGGCTAAATAAAAACGTTTTAGTGTTTGTAGAAATAGGAAAATCAAAACAGAATTACAAGTACCATAAGAATGGCATATTACAATTAATGAAATAGTAGAATTTGCGATGTGATGTATCTCTCAAGATATTCGGAATTTTCATCAGTTTATTCGATGCGCTTCTTTCTTCGATAGGTACCTTATACGTTGCCGCGATTTTCTTGCGGAATAATTTTAGCATCCCATATATTTACATGGGATTGGTAATTGTTAAGAAAGCGATCAAAGGAATTGAAAAAGGAATTATAGTTTAGGAAGTCATTGGGTTGTGACCTATGTATAATTCTATGCTTGCCAAATGCGCACAGGTGCAACAGTAACTGATATTTGGAAGTCATCACATAGTATTGTCTGTGTACATGACCACGTGACACGTTACTTACGGCATTTAGATTACGTCTCATCAATGCAATTTGTGAAGATGCCAATAAGCGTTGCTTACCAATAGGAATACCAGGAATTGAAATGCCAATTGTTGAGCCTCATCCAATACCACAGGCACCTGTTATTGTTGGCTTACGAAAACAGCCAAATTATAAGTGAAGTAAAACATTTCTATTCATTTATTTAAATCAGTAAACACAATTATTAAATGCTTTCATACAAATAATTGGATACTTTATTGAAGCTACGTTTAATTATTTGCATTCTATAATTTAATATTTGATTTTTTTCACCACTGATAATATTATCATAAAAAATTTATCAAACAAATTAACACTCATATTTGCGAGTTATTTTATAATTTAAAATATTAAATTCCTCAATTTAATCATACTATCTCATATTTATTATGGGATTTCCTTGTATTCTCAGTGGGTAATAATAAAACACTATGTACTTAAAATTTTATAGAAATTGACAGAACTGAAACAAATTTACACGCCAATCAAAAACATATTCCATTTATACTCATAACATTATTAATTTAATTGTTCCAGCTGATAAAACTTTATCAAATGATATTACTTATGTGTATATGAACAAAATATGTTTCTTAAATGAAATTTCTTTCATTTTTAATATTATCTGTGAAATTTATTACAATTATAATATGCTTACATGTTACATTTTCAGTATTGTTTGAGCTTTCATCCTGTTGTTGTTGGAAAACCATTTCGAAAAGAGGATATTCGAATTGAAGAGTTAGATTATCAGCAACATTCAAGTTCTGGTCTATGCTGTATGGTTTTATTTTTTTATATTCTCAATAAATTAAAAATTGCGAATATTTCCTGAAATTTCTAATAGCTATATTTTATTTATTATAAAGAAATTAAATTTTTCATGACAAACATTAAGCATGTTNAGCAACATTCAAGTTCTGGTCTATGCTGTATGGTTTTATTTTTTTATATTCTCAATAAATTAAAAATTGCGAATATTTCCTGAAATTTCTAATAGCTATATTTTATTTATTATAAAGAAATTAAATTTTTCATGACAAACATTAAGCATGTTGAAAATTAACGGATAAGAGATAGAGTTAATTTTTTTAAATTACTATTTCATATACGAATGAACTATCATAGCCTAATTTATTTTTTTTTTTTTGCTTAATATATTTCTGCTTAATATATTTTGCAGTGTTTGGCATTAATGACGGCTGTGATATGTTAGAAAGCTTACGTGATCGTGTTTGGGTGAACGAATATGTTTTGAAAGGTCAACTAGGTCGTAGAACAATTCAAAATAAAATTGAAGAAAAGTAAATCGAGAGTTGATTATGGTAGGATTTCTTAATGCATTTTTTGTAGTTTTTTTTCTCAAAAATATTTTTTAAAATATTCCTAAAAAGGCATCAGTGTTTAAGGCATCATTAAATATGAAAGTAATAAGCTATCGTCACTGCTTATTATTAGAGTAATAATCTACCGTCAGTGCTTATTTGTGGGGTAATAAGCTATCGATAGATTAGTGAAATAGATAAAAAGATAAAATACATTTTGAGCTTTTTTTTATTTTTGGAAAACTGTGTGACGATGCGGGACTTTGTGACACATATTAGTAAATATGTCGCAATGAATTATTAAACAGTCTGAATTTGAACATTTTTAATTTCAGGAAAAATTATTGCTTACTTCTTATGTTGGATTAGGTTTGAAAAATATTTACCTTTAAATTTTGACCTATTTTAGAGCATATACTCATCGACATATGTCAAGAGTTCTAATGCGATTACAAGCTCATTACAAAAAGTTAGCTTTTGAGCTAGCAAATGTAGATTTAGAAAGCCAAGAAGCACTTGAATTAGCTCGAAACGTAATATTTTTTTTTTGTAATTTTATCAAATTTTGTTTTGCATTCAATCTCTTTTTGCTTTCTGTTGTCTTGTAATCATATGTTTTTTAGGGTTTACCGGGGCCTAAAATACTTGGTGCACCTATAATATATTTTATCAAATTGAAATTGACACTTTCATCTGCCACATTTTACAATCAATTTGCATTGTGTTTGCAAAGACGACAATTTTTTACAGGATTTCATTAATGAAATTGCATTATCTCTAGTGAATTTGTTTTTTCTTTCTAAATTTTTTTAAAAGAATTCTGCTAATTTCATTTAACTAATTTACGGAAGCATTAAAAGTAACTTTATTTTTGTCACTTTGTTTGTTGATCAGATTAACTGATTTGAAATTACAGAAAAATTAGCTTTCAATTATCACTAGATTCTTTGATTATCAAATGTGGAGTGTCTTTTAAATGACTGCCTAATTAATCATCGAGTATTACTTAACTTAAAATTTTTAATTTTTCTTTTTATATATGCGTAAATTAAGATTTACGGATTTCATTAAGCAATGTGTTACATTTGCTATCTACTTTTTATGTTAGTTAATATTTAAACATATATTTAACATAATAGTTAATAATTTAAATTAATATTTAAATATATNACCTATTTTAGAGCATATACTCATCGACATATGTCAAGAGTTCTAATGCGATTACAAGCTCATTACAAAAAGTTAGCTTTTGAGCTAGCAAATGTAGATTTAGAAAGCCAAGAAGCACTTGAATTAGCTCGAAACGTAATATTTTTTTTTTGTAATTTTATCAAATTTTGTTTTGCATTCAATCTCTTTTTGCTTTCTGTTGTCTTGTAATCATATGTTTTTTAGGGTTTACCGGGGCCTAAAATACTTGGTGCACCTATAATATATTTTATCAAATTGAAATTGACACTTTCATCTGCCACATTTTACAATCAATTTGCATTGTGTTTGCAAAGACGACAATTTTTTACAGGATTTCATTAATGAAATTGCATTATCTCTAGTGAATTTGTTTTTTCTTTCTAAATTTTTTTAAAAGAATTCTGCTAATTTCATTTAACTAATTTACGGAAGCATTAAAAGTAACTTTATTTTTGTCACTTTGTTTGTTGATCAGATTAACTGATTTGAAATTACAGAAAAATTAGCTTTCAATTATCACTAGATTCTTTGATTATCAAATGTGGAGTGTCTTTTAAATGACTGCCTAATTAATCATCGAGTATTACTTAACTTAAAATTTTTAATTTTTCTTTTTATATATGCGTAAATTAAGATTTACGGATTTCATTAAGCAATGTGTTACATTTGCTATCTACTTTTTATGTTAGTTAATATTTAAACATATATTTAACATAATAGTTAATAATTTAAATTAATATTTAAATATATTAGTTAAACATATGTGTTACAGCATATATGTTAGTTAAACAAACATAGCAGCTTTTTTATAATTTTTTAATTTAGATTATTGCAGTTGTTGTTGAGTTTAAATTTTAAATTTTATAATAACATTATAAATTTCACATTACGTATTATGAATGACTTTTAGAGAGTAGTACATAATGCAAACTTACAAATTAAAATTTTTTTAATTACTCATTTCTACTTATCCATTAAAAACTTTTACTTATCATTTTGCAGTTATGCTTCGATAATATTTCATGGATTCGCAATAATTTGCATTTTATGGCATTCATTAGCAATGAAATTACAATAGTATTAGCCATAACATTTAGTAAACATAAAATAAAACATAAAAAAAGAAAATAGAAGCAAAAGACTAATTCTAAGAAACTTATCGGAATCATTCTGGGAATTCATCAGAAATCAATAATGAAAACTTTAATCGATTTGTTAGTTGAACATATGTGTGTATTAAACATGGTCATTTTTACGTTATGATAAAAATTTATAACTCAATATTTTTGTTGCTTTTTCTTAACTTTAAAGAGTCAAAATTTACGAAAATCAAAATTTAAAAAAAAAAAGAGAGAACAATTATTTTCTAACAAAGATATTATTAATTAAGATTCGGATCATGTCGTCAATTATTACGAACACAATTAGGACCATTTAATTGTACGCATTCATTATTGGATAAGCATTTTACGATGAAAAATATTTTAAGAAATATGCAATCTTGTGAAAAAATTATCAAATATGATGGANAAATATTTACCTTTAAATTTTGACCTATTTTAGAGCATATACTCATCGACATATGTCAAGAGTTCTAATGCGATTACAAGCTCATTACAAAAAGTTAGCTTTTGAGCTAGCAAATGTAGATTTAGAAAGCCAAGAAGCACTTGAATTAGCTCGAAACGTAATATTTTTTTTTTGTAATTTTATCAAATTTTGTTTTGCATTCAATCTCTTTTTGCTTTCTGTTGTCTTGTAATCATATGTTTTTTAGGGTTTACCGGGGCCTAAAATACTTGGTGCACCTATAATATATTTTATCAAATTGAAATTGACACTTTCATCTGCCACATTTTACAATCAATTTGCATTGTGTTTGCAAAGACGACAATTTTTTACAGGATTTCATTAATGAAATTGCATTATCTCTAGTGAATTTGTTTTTTCTTTCTAAATTTTTTTAAAAGAATTCTGCTAATTTCATTTAACTAATTTACGGAAGCATTAAAAGTAACTTTATTTTTGTCACTTTGTTTGTTGATCAGATTAACTGATTTGAAATTACAGAAAAATTAGCTTTCAATTATCACTAGATTCTTTGATTATCAAATGTGGAGTGTCTTTTAAATGACTGCCTAATTAATCATCGAGTATTACTTAACTTAAAATTTTTAATTTTTCTTTTTATATATGCGTAAATTAAGATTTACGGATTTCATTAAGCAATGTGTTACATTTGCTATCTACTTTTTATGTTAGTTAATATTTAAACATATATTTAACATAATAGTTAATAATTTAAATTAATATTTAAATATATTAGTTAAACATATGTGTTACAGCATATATGTTAGTTAAACAAACATAGCAGCTTTTTTATAATTTTTTAATTTAGATTATTGCAGTTGTTGTTGAGTTTAAATTTTAAATTTTATAATAACATTATAAATTTCACATTACGTATTATGAATGACTTTTAGAGAGTAGTACATAATGCAAACTTACAAATTAAAATTTTTTTAATTACTCATTTCTACTTATCCATTAAAAACTTTTACTTATCATTTTGCAGTTATGCTTCGATAATATTTCATGGATTCGCAATAATTTGCATTTTATGGCATTCATTAGCAATGAAATTACAATAGTATTAGCCATAACATTTAGTAAACATAAAATAAAACATAAAAAAAGAAAATAGAAGCAAAAGACTAATTCTAAGAAACTTATCGGAATCATTCTGGGAATTCATCAGAAATCAATAATGAAAACTTTAATCGATTTGTTAGTTGAACATATGTGTGTATTAAACATGGTCATTTTTACGTTATGATAAAAATTTATAACTCAATATTTTTGTTGCTTTTTCTTAACTTTAAAGAGTCAAAATTTACGAAAATCAAAATTTAAAAAAAAAAAGAGAGAACAATTATTTTCTAACAAAGATATTATTAATTAAGATTCGGATCATGTCGTCAATTATTACGAACACAATTAGGACCATTTAATTGTACGCATTCATTATTGGATAAGCATTTTACGATGAAAAATATTTTAAGAAATATGCAATCTTGTGAAAAAATTATCAAATATGATGGATAAACCTGGATAAAAGGATTGTAAAAGCTACAGCTCAATCATCCGTTGATGAACTCAATATGAATTTGTAGAAATGTTTGATGAAGAAAAGGAAAATGAAACTATCGATGATTGTTTACGAATTGCATGGGGTAGAACTTATGAATAATTTTTTTTCTTGTTATAAAATGTATGAAATGTTATATTAAGTTATTACCAATTACAATGTTATTTATTTAGTTCATTTATAAGTTATTTTAATTTTGCATTTATTTGTTAAGTTCACTTTCCTATTTTTTGTTATTTATTTTATTTATATAGCTAATATATTTTTGTCATTTATTTTATTTATATAGCTAATATATATTTATATAGCTTATATAGCTAATATATTTCCGATCATATTGTAATGTATAAATTTTCTCACTGTTTTTAATAATGATTTTCGCATGAAATTTTTGAAACGTTATAAAACTATGATATGTTGTCAAGGAAATTTATGGTCATATAAATAAAGTTTTATTGAAATGAGTACACTTTTTGAAATTATAAAATTATTCGAAAACAATTATGTCGTATTGTTTTCTTTTATATATATATAAAAGAATATATAGATTTGTGAGAGATTTGTTCAGATAATCTGGCATTCTAAGTATATTAAATATATTAAATACAAGATGCTAATTTATCATTGATTACGCATATCACTGACATAAATAATTGCGATTTTAAATGGAATTAATTTTCGCCAAAAACTATTCAATTAAATATTATCTAATTTGTAGATTATCATGGATTACTTATTACGAATAAAGCTTTGCTTAATAATTATTGTTATGGATACAAAAAATTACTACTTAAATCTTTTTATTCTTTCATATTTGAATTCTATAAAATTGCATACCTTAGCAATTTAAATGAAGCAGTTTTTTTTTTTGAGCAAGAGAGTAACAAATTTTTTAAATTAATTACCTCATAAAATAAAAGCAAAAAAAGACAGAAACAAAAAAGCAGAAAACAAATACATCCAAAGAGAAAAAGCGACATCACTAGAAATCACATTAAAAGCAACAATGTAGACCATATTATAAGGTTTTATTTAGGGTTTATTTAGAATATTAGCTTAATTTATTTGAATTTTGCAAATCCTATAAATTTAAATTTTAATAAATCAAAAAGGAGTACTATAATTTAACATGCTTAATTTCATTTTTTTTACAGCTCATTAAATCATAATTGTACACATACTAAAATAAATTTTAAAAAATGTTTCCTTTTTTCCAACACTTAGTAATAACAGTAGTAAAAAAAAGTAATTTATAGACCTATATCAATTTTAGATTAATACATTTTAATAATACGTCATAACTGGTCTATGGATTAGTGGTTTTCTTCTGAATATTTGTTGTCTAACTTAAAATGAAATTAAACCAAGACAAAGAAATAGAGAAGTAGGAAACTGAATACAAACGAATTCAACGAATGACAAAAGAATCGATAGAAATTACAGAAATAGTGAAAAATTACACATAAAAAAAACACTTAAGACTTAAATGAAGCCTAGTTCTTTTTTAAAAAAAAAATTAGCGGTAAAGAAAAAACAAATTCTCTTTACTGACGAATTTTAAGACAAAAAAAGAGAAAAGAAGACATAATTATGGTTGGATGAAACATAATCTAATGTCTAATATTTTAATCATTCTTATACTGGGTTAAATATTGCAATCGATTAAATCAAAATGTTGGATCAAATATTTTAATCGAGACCAAATCGGTCAATAAATTAGGAAGCAAACATAAGTTCTATAAATTTTGAAACATGAGCATTTTCCAAAAAAAGAACTAAAAAAACACTACTGAAAAAAAGAAATTTTAAATGAAATGATAAAACAAGTATAAAAATCTAAAAATGCTTTAGAAATAATCTAGATTATCTTATTTTTGTAGATATTTTAAATTATTTTTTTTAATAATATAAAGTGTGATTAAAAATTATGTGCTAAAAGTATATAATGGATATGCTTAGAGTAAAAAATAACTGTATGAGAAAACNCNTGTTGCTTTTTCTTAACTTTAAAGAGTCAAAATTTACGAAAATCAAAATTTAAAAAAAAAAAGAGAGAACAATTATTTTCTAACAAAGATATTATTAATTAAGATTCGGATCATGTCGTCAATTATTACGAACACAATTAGGACCATTTAATTGTACGCATTCATTATTGGATAAGCATTTTACGATGAAAAATATTTTAAGAAATATGCAATCTTGTGAAAAAATTATCAAATATGATGGATAAACCTGGATAAAAGGATTGTAAAAGCTACAGCTCAATCATCCGTTGATGAACTCAATATGAATTTGTAGAAATGTTTGATGAAGAAAAGGAAAATGAAACTATCGATGATTGTTTACGAATTGCATGGGGTAGAACTTATGAATAATTTTTTTTCTTGTTATAAAATGTATGAAATGTTATATTAAGTTATTACCAATTACAATGTTATTTATTTAGTTCATTTATAAGTTATTTTAATTTTGCATTTATTTGTTAAGTTCACTTTCCTATTTTTTGTTATTTATTTTATTTATATAGCTAATATATTTTTGTCATTTATTTTATTTATATAGCTAATATATATTTATATAGCTTATATAGCTAATATATTTCCGATCATATTGTAATGTATAAATTTTCTCACTGTTTTTAATAATGATTTTCGCATGAAATTTTTGAAACGTTATAAAACTATGATATGTTGTCAAGGAAATTTATGGTCATATAAATAAAGTTTTATTGAAATGAGTACACTTTTTGAAATTATAAAATTATTCGAAAACAATTATGTCGTATTGTTTTCTTTTATATATATATAAAAGAATATATAGATTTGTGAGAGATTTGTTCAGATAATCTGGCATTCTAAGTATATTAAATATATTAAATACAAGATGCTAATTTATCATTGATTACGCATATCACTGACATAAATAATTGCGATTTTAAATGGAATTAATTTTCGCCAAAAACTATTCAATTAAATATTATCTAATTTGTAGATTATCATGGATTACTTATTACGAATAAAGCTTTGCTTAATAATTATTGTTATGGATACAAAAAATTACTACTTAAATCTTTTTATTCTTTCATATTTGAATTCTATAAAATTGCATACCTTAGCAATTTAAATGAAGCAGTTTTTTTTTTTGAGCAAGAGAGTAACAAATTTTTTAAATTAATTACCTCATAAAATAAAAGCAAAAAAAGACAGAAACAAAAAAGCAGAAAACAAATACATCCAAAGAGAAAAAGCGACATCACTAGAAATCACATTAAAAGCAACAATGTAGACCATATTATAAGGTTTTATTTAGGGTTTATTTAGAATATTAGCTTAATTTATTTGAATTTTGCAAATCCTATAAATTTAAATTTTAATAAATCAAAAAGGAGTACTATAATTTAACATGCTTAATTTCATTTTTTTTACAGCTCATTAAATCATAATTGTACACATACTAAAATAAATTTTAAAAAATGTTTCCTTTTTTCCAACACTTAGTAATAACAGTAGTAAAAAAAAGTAATTTATAGACCTATATCAATTTTAGATTAATACATTTTAATAATACGTCATAACTGGTCTATGGATTAGTGGTTTTCTTCTGAATATTTGTTGTCTAACTTAAAATGAAATTAAACCAAGACAAAGAAATAGAGAAGTAGGAAACTGAATACAAACGAATTCAACGAATGACAAAAGAATCGATAGAAATTACAGAAATAGTGAAAAATTACACATAAAAAAAACACTTAAGACTTAAATGAAGCCTAGTTCTTTTTTAAAAAAAAAATTAGCGGTAAAGAAAAAACAAATTCTCTTTACTGACGAATTTTAAGACAAAAAAAGAGAAAAGAAGACATAATTATGGTTGGATGAAACATAATCTAATGTCTAATATTTTAATCATTCTTATACTGGGTTAAATATTGCAATCGATTAAATCAAAATGTTGGATCAAATATTTTAATCGAGACCAAATCGGTCAATAAATTAGGAAGCAAACATAAGTTCTATAAATTTTGAAACATGAGCATTTTCCAAAAAAAGAACTAAAAAAACACTACTGAAAAAAAGAAATTTTAAATGAAATGATAAAACAAGTATAAAAATCTAAAAATGCTTTAGAAATAATCTAGATTATCTTATTTTTGTAGATATTTTAAATTATTTTTTTTAATAATATAAAGTGTGATTAAAAATTATGTGCTAAAAGTATATAATGGATATGCTTAGAGTAAAAAATAACTGTATGAGAAAACAATAAGTGGCAGATACATAAACATTCATAAATTGCAGTACCAAAAACAACATTTACAATAAGACACCTAAAAATATTTGTTTAAAGTGCTGACAATTAAAGCATAGAGCAACAAAAATAACATAAACAGAAGGTAGTATTTTAGAGTTTTTACTAATTACAAAAAAATCACGAAATAGTTACTGACTGGTTTTTAAGCAAGTTTAAGGATTTTAATTTTAGAATATTGCATAAATTACACAATGCCAGTTTATTATTACTGATTTTAGAGATACAATAGATACAGAAGATACAAAATGTACTACGCTACATTTTAGTGAACATAAATTGAGGGAATAAAAGTTTTTGTAACTAACTGTATTAGCTAATGTAATTAATTTAGGTGTAATAGTTAAACAATCTAAACTGTCTCTTGTACTTCTAATTGATGCCAAAATATGAAGAAAATTTACGTGCACTATTTTGAAAAAAATACAAAAGAGAAAAACTGGGAAAACAAAATTATATCATCATTGGATTGAAATTTTTCAAGTTTGAAAAAGGCTAATATATTGCAAATTCTTGCTATACATGTAGATATAAGTAATCATTTCGAAAAAAAGACAAACTAAAATCATATATTCGTATTTGTAAGGTTTTTTCATTTGGAATTATTACCGAGTAAATAACAATTATTCTATTTTTTTCGTTCTTTTTGTATCATTCTTTACGATTGCATCGATATTTTCGGATGATACTGCAGAAGATATTTCATTATCTAATTCCTCCCTGATATCATTAATATTACCTTTTACTGATTTAAGTGCTATTTTCATAATTATAATTGTCCAGTAAATGTGTAAAATCAGTAAAGAGAGCAACATCAAAGCAAATAATCGCGGAACTATTGGAGGTTGTATATTTTCCCATCGATAATCTGCCTAAAAAGTTTAATCATTTGTGCAAATATCATTCTGATATTATTTTATTTTGTCACATGATTATTATTGCATTTGATAACATTTTATTAACACAATCGTTCTGACAAATCACACTATAATTCTTCATTTGTTACCAAAAAATTTGTGTATCAAGAAAATTCTGCATTCTATTTGAGAAAAACAAAAAATCAAATAGAGACTAAATTTATATAAAAATACATTATTCAAAACTACTGAAATAAACTATTTATAGGATCAATGACATACAAGAAAGAGTAATTATTCTTACCTGTATTAAAGCAGGAGCGTCGAATAATACCGGTCGAATAATGAAAAATGGAAAGTAAATGAGCCGCGTGACAATCCATACTATCATGAATGTTACAAAAACACATGTTAAAACCGTTTTCCAACTAGCATATCGACAAAGTTTACCAATTCACTGAAAAAAATGCATATGGTGGTATTACAGCGCAACTAAATGCAAAAGATAAGAAAGATAATTTAAAAAAAGTAATAAAAAGAAAAAAAAGACATACCGTATAACCAAATACATAAGTAAAACAGAAATCGCCACGCAGATTCTGATACCCGTTTGAAT
>SSBO01000068.1:0-10411 GCA_005281725.1 Wuchereria bancrofti | reverse complement strand
AATTATATTTTATAAAATCTTTTTCTTCTTTTTTTGAAAAAAAGAAAAGAAATGAACACTTTTAATTTAATCAAATTTCCAATTATATCTTTCAAGTTTCTTCGTTCAAAAAAAAGAGTATCAAAAAATATTATAAATATATGTATCATAAAACATTTAAAGATTTTTTAAAAAGCTTTTTTGAAAAATTGACTTATTTTCGATCAAAAATTTCTAATCAAGTTTATTTCAATCAGTTGCTTATTACAAAAATATTTGATTGAAAATTGAATAGTTTATAAAATATCAGAAATTAAATGATGCACATTTAATGAATGCATCTAAGATATGAGAAAAAGCGGAAATGATAATTAATTAATAATAAGTAAAGATAATTGATGAAAATTGTGTGTCGACTAATGAAATTAATATTCGAAATTAAAATAATTTGTAAATTGGAAATTGTAATTAATAAAAGAAGAATGATTGTGCAATAAAATATTGCAATGCAAAATTTCAAAAATCCCACGATGGGTTAATTATACTTTGATTCGGTGCTAATACATTATCCATTGTTTTTTTTTGTGATAATTGTTTTTTGTGATAAAATAAAAATAATTTTCATAAAGTTTGATGAATCATTTGGTGAAAAATTATTTTGAATGAGAAAAGTTTTTGTTTTTAAAATAACAACAAATTTTTCTTTATTATTTTTTTTTTCATTAACATTATAAAATCACATAAGTTTAATTTGTCTTTCAATTATTTGCATTTTCTAAATTAAAATTTTTCGATTTGCATGTTTTAACAATGCTACTTTTTAACTATATTTTTTATTTTTAGCTTTTGCAGTCAAACAATTTATTAATTTAATTTTTAATCGTGAAAGTGAATTTCAGGTATTTTAATGTAACTTCATCAACCACAATTAAAGAATCTAGCGGTATCATTCCGATTATTTATTTCATTGGTAAATATATTTAATTAAAATATCTCATTAAAAAAATCTAACAATAAATTTTATTTATACTTTATGATCTATTGCTTCCATTATTTTATTATTTATAAATTTCTTATCAATATTTCTATCAGTGTTATACAAATTTGATTAGTAATATTTAACATTCATTTGCATAATCAATTTTAAAAAAAATAAAAAAAAAATAAAATAAAATAAAATTTGGTCAATTATATTTTAAATTTTATCACCGAGATCATAAAAAATGACCGTGAAATCTTATAAAATTTATATCAATCAAAATTTATAAATAACATAATATTTTTTTTGTTAATTCAAATGACCTTTAATTCCTTTAAAATGATCCATCGTTCAATTGAAATGTTTCTTCTATGGACAGAGTTTAATTTATTAACATACAGCAAACTTTTTCTTTTCTCTTTAACAAAAGCGATAATTAGGATGGATGGAATCTTTTTAGTAATTCAAAATATTACTTTAATAAGTAAGAGTAAATTAATTTTGTTGAAATTCTAATTATTATAGGTTTGGTAATATTATTCCTACTCATAACTTACGTGCTGTGTGGAATTTTAATTTCAGGACGCCATGAACCAAATGCAAAGAATTACAACAGTGGAAGAGCAACGGTTAGGCGAAAGGGGCCTTTGCACTAATTTCTGCGATGCAAACGACATTGGCTACTATCAAATTCAGAATAATGGCTTCTATGCTGATGGGAAGTTAGTTTTAATGTATATGTATGTCTGTATATGTATGTGTGTGCGTGTATATATTTATGTGTGTGTATGTCTATGTGTGTCTGTATGTCCCGCATGTATGAGTATGTCTGTTTACTCGTGTGTGTGTGTGTGTCTGTGTATGTGTATTGCGCGCATGTGCGTATTTATCTCTGTGTGTACATACATGTGTATGCGTCTGTCTGAATGTGTGTCTGTGTGCATGTGTACGTCTGTATGTATGCGCCTGTATGTGTGTGTATGTCTTTGTAATTCGCAACAAAACGATGATTTTAAATTACGATAGATAAAAATGCTTTCCTTGTTAAAATGAACAGAATATCAAGAAATTGAAATATTTAAAATTTCAAGTGTTGAATATTTTGTTTGTGTGTGTATGTATGTGTATATCTCATCAAAACTATAATCTCTTTTTTTTTTAAATTTTTGATTTGACTGATTCTGTAATAATACATTCATAATTATAATCATAATATTCATTTTTTTTCTTACAAATTAATATTGTTAATAATTTCTAGAAAATTAGCAACTGTTAGTAAACGAAATAAGAAATCTCCATCGTGGTCATTTTCCACCTCCATCTTCAGGTAAAATTTGTTACACAAATTTATTTTCATTTGAATTATTCATAACGTATGATTTGATTAATTAATGAGATTAAATGAATATTAGTAAAATTTTGACATTTCAAGCTTCTTTTATTTGATTCGATCAAATTTATAACATTATTAAGCTTAGGATAATAATAATGTACTAATCTTATTTATTCTACTATTAATTAATAGCTCTTCTTAATTGTTAATTAATTAAATAAAATCTTTAGCTAAAACTTCAACAAATATTCAAAATTACAAATATATTTCCAAATATTCACAACAAAAAAAGTAATCAATAAAAATTTTACAGATATTTATGGTGTTAATGAATCAACAACGATGGAACTATTACTGCTACACAAAATACCCGTATCACCTGTTGTCCCATTGTACGAAACATAAGAGATAAGCAAATGGGATCCAAAAAGTATGCTTATTTGCATAAGTAAATTTTTACTTGCAAATAAAAATTTGACTAAGGCAAACATTTTGTTATTTCATTATCACTGCGTAATGTTTTTTTTTTTTCAAAGAAAAAAGCGAATAAATAAATTTGGAGTGTATAAATAAACAATAAAAAATATATTCAAATGTAAATAAAGTTTAGAAAAAAAGAAGAAATCGATTAAACAAATTTTAAAAAATTAGTGAGATTTGATATTATTATTTTTTTTGAAACATTTCATTAAATGTTTTTATTTCTATTTATTTAGAATTAGCACTGGTGATAGTTTACATTATGCTATTGCGGCTGTTCGAATTTTCGATTTGTATGTTTAGTGTGATCTTTATTTTTTTTAATTTTTTTTTTTTTGATTATTGCTACCAAAGAAAGAAGCTATAAACTTTCAGTTCAAAAATTTTAATTTTATTTAAAAAATAAAATTTTTTTCGAAAAAAAATTTTTGGTAAAGTAAAACGACGAATTGAAAAATTTCATATGGATGAGATTGTACTAGATTGTGAATTGGGTTTACTTTGTACTAGGTTGAAATAGAAGATAGAATTGTACTAGATTGAAATAGAAGATTTACGGTAATTCGATCGTGTTGTATTAATGGTAACAGTTATGCAGCAAAGATAATAACAGACAAAAGAAATAAGCAAACAATGTAAATATCATTTCGTATCAGTTTATCAAATAATTAATTAATTAACAAAATCGTTTCTTTTGATTGATGAAATTGATAAAAATGCTAAGAAATGATTAAGAGAAGTTTGCTCGAAACAAAAATATGTATTTCTTTTTTGAAAATTGTTCATATTGCTTTTACTTCATTCATTATATTTTGCCTAAATATTTGAAATGAATGTAAAATTTTTATTATCTAAGTTAGCAAGTTAGCACATTCTCATTTTATTTCATTTTATTATTAATATGAAATTTGAAAAGGTGATTAGAAGTGTAATAAAAAATTAAATGAGATAATAAAAGATTAGAAATGAGAAGAGTTTATTTATAAGGAATAATAGATAATTTAATCATTTTCTTTTTTTTGGTAGAAAGAAAAAAAAAACTTTCTTTCTTTCCTCTTTTTTCAAAAATTTCTAATGCAATAATAGAATGTTAATAAATTAATGATGAAAAAGCGTTTGATCAAATAATTTCAATATTTTTTTCATCTTTTAGGAATGTTTTCAATGACGAAGTGAAGATATTATCAGAAATTAATCATGAAAATCTCATTAAGGTTGTTGCATTCATATCTATTCTATATATGACTTTTGACTCCTTAATGAATTGAATATATAATGAATTGAAATTGAGTCTCATATTCATCCTATGTCTTTTGATCTTTTAATGCTTTCAATTAAGCTAATAAAACCAAAGCTAGTAAAACTAGCAAAAAACAAAAAAAAACTTGTTAGCTAATAAAACCAAAATAGCAATCTAATTAAAAATTTTAAAGTCTTTTTAACTTATTCAGTTTCTATAATTTTATATTTCAATATATTCAATGTCAAGAATTAGCAATCTATTTTATTAATTAAAATTAAATTTTTAGCTATATGGTATTGATGATAATTCAACAGTGTATCTTGAATTAGCATTACACAATATTTAGCTCATAAGCCTGAGATCAAGTTTGAGTTTTAATCATTGAATTTTAATCAGTGTTTTCTTTTTCAAATGATAGAAGCTTTTTGCGCTTTTCTTATAAATTTATTTATTTATAAATCTAATTTATAAATTATTTACTTGTTCATTTATTGATTTGTTTATTCACTTTTTTTTCTTACAATTACTCACAGATTTTTACACATTTCTTTCATTTTTAGCTTTTTAAACAAATTACAATTGGTGATGGAAATAGCCGCCGGGATGAAATATTTGGAGCAAAAGCAAATTGTTCATGGACATTTGTCACCTCAATGCGTTTTAATTGATCAAAATAAAATGGTCAAATTGCATCACCACGAGGACATCTTCATCACGCGCAACTTCGTTATAGTGCACCTGAATCTGTCATTCTGTTTATCTAATTTTTTTCCTTTTTTGATTAATTTTTAGCTTGCATAAAATTTCAATTTCTTTTGTTCTTAAGAAAAACAAAGAAAGTTTGCAATTAAATAAAGCAACATGTGAATTAAAGTTGATATAATTGATTTTATGAGTAATAATGTAATTAGTTTAAATTTTATAGGCAATAATATAATCAATATAAATTTTATAAGCAATAATATAATTAAAATTTTATAGTAAAATGATTCATTGATATNATGATCTATTCTATATATGACTTTTGACCTCTTAAATTGAATATATAGAATTGAATATATAATGAATTAAACTTGAGCTCATATTCATCCTATGTCTTTTGATCTTCTAATGCTTTCAATTAAGCTAATAAAACCAAAGCTAATCAAACTAGTAGAAAAAGTAAAAAAAAAAACTTCCTAGCTAGTAAAATCAAAACAGCAATCTAATTAAAAATTTTCAAGTCTTTTTAACTTGTTCAGTTTCAATCATTTTATATGTCAATGTATTGAATATCGAGAATTAGCAATGTGCTTTGTTAATTAAAATTAAATTTTTAGCTATATGGTATTGATGATAATGCAACAATGTATCTTGAATTAGCACCATATGGCAATGTGCGACAATATTTAGCTCATAAGCCTGAGATCAAGTTTGAATTTTAATCATTTTTTTCAGCCATTGAATTTTAATCAATGTTTTTTTTTCAAATGATAGAAGCTTTTTACGCTTTTCTTATAAATTTATTTATTTATTTATAAATCTACTTATTTTATTTGTTCATTTATTAATTTATTTATTCATTTTTTTTCTTACATTTACTCACAGATTTTTACACATTTCCTTCATTTTTAGCTTTTTAAACAAATTACAATTGGTGATGGAAATAGCCGCCGGGATGAAATATTTGGAGCAAAAGCAAATTGTTCATGGACATTTGTCACCTCAATGCGTTTTAATTGATCAAAATAAAATGGTCAAATTGCATCACCACGAGGACATCTTCATCACGCGCAACTTCGTTATAGTGCACCTGAATCTGTCATTCTGTTTATCTAATTTTTTTCCTTTTTTGATTAATTTTTAGCTTGCATAAAATTTCAATTTCTTTTGTTCTTAAGAAAAACAAAGAAAGTTTGCAATTAAATAAAGCAACATGTGAATTAAAGTTGATATAATTGATTTTATGAGTAATAATGTAATTAGTTTAAATTTTATAGGCAATAATATAATCAATATAAAT
This sequence comes from Wuchereria bancrofti, assembly GCA_005281725.1. Taxonomy (NCBI): domain Eukaryota; kingdom Metazoa; phylum Nematoda; class Chromadorea; order Rhabditida; family Onchocercidae; genus Wuchereria; species Wuchereria bancrofti. The sequence continues at coordinate 4,395 of SSBO01000068.1, read as the reverse complement.
TTTATAAGCAATAATATAATTAAAATTTTATAGTAAAATGATTCATTGATATGTGTAGAAATATAGCAACTGTTAAAATCTTCATCGTATTCAATATGGGCCTTAATTGTAGACTGTCGCGAAAGACGCGAAAGTTGGAATAAATCCTTAAGAAAAAATAGAGATAATTCCCTCCATCCATGACTCATTATTCATCTCATTTATAATTCTTAGATTTATTCCCATCGAATTCCAATGTGTTTTTTTTTTGTTATCTTTATTCAAATCTAAAGAGATACATTTGCAATTAATCAACGTCTAGACCCTTAAATCATACTAATTGTTTTTTCACCCATGAGAAATTCTCCCATCTAATTCCCATTCGTCAAATCAATCTTATATATAAACCAACCAATCCTCCCATAACCATCATTTACTTTATGTTTTTGGGTGGTTCTGGGATGCTTCTCATACCTTGTAATTTTGTATTTTTATAGTTTACGTGTTTTGTTAAACTGCGCTATTATTTGTTTTATGTTAAATAAAGGTTTAATTACCCAAGTTTGAGATTGAGCTCCACGAGCCGTTGGTGTCTGCAAAACTTTCACAACATAGACTTTCTAAAAAAATAAATAAAAGAAACATTAGAACTTATTCATAAGCTATAAATGAAAGAGAGAGAGAGGACATTATTTATTATTTATAGATATGACAATTTAATGAAATAGGTAATACGCTATAGTTAGCAATAGATCATAAGAAAGTTATGTAGTTCAAATTTTTGGCATAAAAATTTTTTTCATTAAATAGAGAATTGAATTTTTCTTTGTAAATAACATTTTATGCTTTTTTTCTGAAATAGATTAAAATCAAATATTGGAATCTGAATACCAGAAATGATATTATTTTAGAATAAATGGAGCAATAAGAGTGACGTTTGGTCATTTGCTGCAACATGGGAAATTTTCAATGATTATACGATGATACCATTTGCTAAATTGACAAATGCTCAATTACTTGAAAATGCTAAACATATCTTTAGTGGACATAATGCGGTTAGTCTCTTTAAATAATTCTTTTAATTCTTAAAATTTTAAATTTAGATGTAAATTATTTTATTTATTTAATTCTTCTTTTGCAAATGATGATAATAATGATAATATATGCATTTTTGCTAACACAATTTATTCAATATATAATGTAAATTAATTGTAATTAAATGCTTGAATTGTAATCTATAGTATTGTTTATTTACTTATCTATCTATTTTTTTGACGTAATCATTTCATTGTTCAAATATTTTGTTTATGGAAATATTTTTTGCTTCTTTTTCTTTTTTTGACAAGACTCTAGGCTATAACTCACCATTATTATTATTAAAAATTCCTGTTTTTGGTATTAATTACAGACAATTAATAAGTAATAATTAATAATCTAAATTTTTTAAAGTAAAGTAATGATTTACTTTAAAAAATAATTTAAATTTCCTTTAAATACTGCAAGTTATTGTTAGTTTATCGGATTGATATGTTTTGTTCACTATAGCACAATTTTCACACCAGGAAAGTAAGTAGGATTTATTTGAATTGTCAAACATTACAACAATACAAATATCATATGATTTCATACGATTAGTCAAAATTACTCAAACAATAATTTACATACAAAAACTAAAGTTTTTAATCGCAAATAAGAAAAATTATTATTATTGCTGTTATTATTATTACTGTTATTATTATTATTANTGCTTCTCATACCTTGTAATTTTGTATTTTTATAGTTTACGTGTTTTGTTAAACTGCGCTATTATTTGTTTTATGTTAAATAAAGGTTTAATTACCCAAGTTTGAGATTGAGCTCCACGAGCCGTTGGTGTCTGCAAAACTTTCACAACATAGACTTTCTAAAAAAATAAATAAAAGAAACATTAGAACTTATTCATAAGCTATAAATGAAAGAGAGAGAGAGGACATTATTTATTATTTATAGATATGACAATTTAATGAAATAGGTAATACGCTATAGTTAGCAATAGATCATAAGAAAGTTATGTAGTTCAAATTTTTGGCATAAAAATTTTTTTCATTAAATAGAGAATTGAATTTTTCTTTGTAAATAACATTTTATGCTTTTTTTCTGAAATAGATTAAAATCAAATATTGGAATCTGAATACCAGAAATGATATTATTTTAGAATAAATGGAGCAATAAGAGTGACGTTTGGTCATTTGCTGCAACATGGGAAATTTTCAATGATTATACGATGATACCATTTGCTAAATTGACAAATGCTCAATTACTTGAAAATGCTAAACATATCTTTAGTGGACATAATGCGGTTAGTCTCTTTAAATAATTCTTTTAATTCTTAAAATTTTAAATTTAGATGTAAATTATTTTATTTATTTAATTCTTCTTTTGCAAATGATGATAATAATGATAATATATGCATTTTTGCTAACACAATTTATTCAATATATAATGTAAATTAATTGTAATTAAATGCTTGAATTGTAATCTATAGTATTGTTTATTTACTTATCTATCTATTTTTTTGACGTAATCATTTCATTGTTCAAATATTTTGTTTATGGAAATATTTTTTGCTTCTTTTTCTTTTTTTGACAAGACTCTAGGCTATAACTCACCATTATTATTATTAAAAATTCCTGTTTTTGGTATTAATTACAGACAATTAATAAGTAATAATTAATAATCTAAATTTTTTAAAGTAAAGTAATGATTTACTTTAAAAAATAATTTAAATTTCCTTTAAATACTGCAAGTTATTGTTAGTTTATCGGATTGATATGTTTTGTTCACTATAGCACAATTTTCACACCAGGAAAGTAAGTAGGATTTATTTGAATTGTCAAACATTACAACAATACAAATATCATATGATTTCATACGATTAGTCAAAATTACTCAAACAATAATTTACATACAAAAACTAAAGTTTTTAATCGCAAATAAGAAAAATTATTATTATTGCTGTTATTATTATTACTGTTATTATTATTATTATTACTGTCATTATTATTATTACTGTTATTATTATTATTACTGTTACTACTATTATTATTATCACTGTTACTATTATTACTGTTATTATTATTATTACTGTTATTATGGTTATTATTATTATTGTTACTATTATTATTGTTATTATTATTACTGTTATTATTATTATCATTGTTATTATTACTGTTATTATTATTATTACTGTCATTATTATTACTATTATTATTATCACTGTTATTATTATTATTGCTGCCATTATTACTATTATTACTGTTATTATTTATTATTACTGTTATTATTATTACTGTTACTATTATTATTATTCATATTATTACTGTTATTATGGTTATTATTATTACTGTTATTATTATCACTGTTACTATTATTATTATTATTATTATTGCTGTCATTATTATTATTTTTATTATTATTATTGCTGTTATTATTACTACTGTTATCATTATTATTATTGTTGCTGTTATTATTATTATTACAGTTATTATTGTTATTCTTATTATTATCATTATTATTATTACTGTTATCATTATTACTACTGTTATTATTATTGCTGTTATTATTATTATTATTACTGATTATTATTATAATTGTTATTATTATTACTGTTATTATTATTATTACTGTTATTATTATTATTATTACTGTTATTATTATTATCACTGTTATTATTATTATTACTGTTATTATTGTTATTACTGTTATTAGTATTACTGTCATTATTATTACTGTTGTTACTGTTATTATTATTATTATTATTGTTATCATTATTACTGTTATTATTATTATTACTGTCATTATTATTACTACTATTATTATCACTGCTATTATCATTATTGTTATTGTCATTATTATTATTTTTGTTATTATTATTACTGTCATTATTATTATTACTGTTATTATTATTACTGTTATTGTTGTTATTATTATTATTACTGCTATTATTGTTATTATTATTATTATTATTAATACTGTTATTATTATTATCATTATTATTATTACTGTTATTATTATTATTACTGTCGTTATTATTACTATTATTATTATCACTGTTATTATTATTGTTATTATTACTATTGTTATTATTATTATTGCTGTTATTATTACTATTATTACTTTTATTATTTATTATTACTGTTATTATTATTATTATTACTGTTACTATTATCATTATTATTATTATTACTGTTATTATCATTATTATTATTACTGTTATTATTATCACTGTTATTATTATTGTTATTATTATTATTGCCGTCATTATTACTATTATTACTGTTATTAATTATTATTACTGTTATTATTATTATTACTGTTACTATTATTATTATTCATATTATTACTGTTATTATGGTTATTATTATTACTGTTATTATT